>JAQFVV010013982.1:0-42231 GCA_028023455.1 Epiperipatus broadwayi
GTTAAAGTATTCAAATTCATCAATTTTTAGAAATTTGTAACCTGGCTGTATATTCAAGCTTAAAAAGCTATATGAGCATGCTGGTGTACAATATTATATTTTGTATGAATTTTTTCGCTGATTTTGTCATATTTAGGTAGAATTAGCTAAATTATACTGAACTGCAATGTTAAAGTATTCAAATTCATCAATTTTTAGAAATTTGTAACCTGGCTGTATATTCAAGCTTAAAAAGCTATATGAGCATGCTGGTGTACAATATTATATTTTGTATGAATTTTTTCGCTGATTTTGTCATATTTAGGTAGAATTAGCTAAATTATACTGAACTGCAATGTTAAAGTATTCAAATTCATCAATTTTTAGAAATTTGTAACCTGGCTGTATTTCCAAGCTTAAAACGCGATATGAACATGCTGGTGTACAATACTATATTTTGAATGAATTTTTTCGCTGATTTTGTCATATTTAGGTAGAATTAGCTAAATTATACTGAACTGCAATGTTAAAGTATTCAAATTCATCAATTTTTAGAAATTTGTAACCTGGCTGTATATTCAAGCTTAAAACGCTATATGAGCATGCTGGTGTACAATATTATATTTTGTATGAATTTTTTCGCTGATTTTGTCATATTTAGGTAGAATTAGCTAAATTATACTGAACTGCAATGTTAAAGTATTCAAATTCATCAATTTTTAGAAATTTGTAACCTGGCTGTATATTCAAGCTTAAAAAGCTATATGAGCATGCTGGTGTACAATATTATATTTTGTATGAATTTTTTCGCTGATTTTGTCATATTTAGGTAGAATTAGCTAAATTATACTGAACTGCAATGTTAAAGTATTCAAATTCATCAATTTTTAGAAATTTGTAACCTGGCTGTATATTCAAGCTTAAAACGCTATATGAGCATGCTGGTGTACAATATTATATTTTGTATGAATTTTTTCGCTGATTTTGTCATATTTAGGTAGAATTAGCTAAATTATACTGAACTGCAATGTTAAAGTATTCAAATTCATCAATTTTTAGAAATTTGTAACCTGGCTGTATATTCAAGCTTAAAACGCTATATGAGCATGCTGGTGTACAATATTATATTTTGTATGAATTTTTTCGCTGATTTTGTCATATTTAGGTAGAATTAGCTAAATTATACTGAACTGCAATGTTAAAGTATTCAAATTCATCAATTTTTAGAAATTTGTAACCTGGCTGTATATTCAAGCTTAAAACGCTATATGAGCATGCTGGTGTACAATATTATATTTTGTATGAATTTTTTCGCTGATTTTGTCATATTTAGGTAGAATTAGCTAAATTATACTGAACTGCAATGTTAAAGTATTCAAATTCATCAATTTTTAGAAATTTGTAACCTGGCTGTATATTCAAGCTTAAAACGCTATATGAGCATGCTGGTGTACAATATTATATTTTGTATGAATTTTTTCGTTGATTTTGTCATATTTAGGTAGAATTAGCTAAATTATACTGAACTGCAATGTTAAAGTATTCAAATTCATCAATTTTTAGAAATTTGTAACCTGGCTGTATATTCAAGCTTAAAACGCTATATGAGCATGCTGGTGTACAATATTATATTTTGAATGAATTTTTTCGCTGATTTTGTCATATTTAGGTAGAATTAGCTAAATTATACTGAACTGCAATGTTAAAGTATTCAAATTCATCAATTTTTAGAAATTTGTAACCTGGCTGTATTTCCAAGCTTAAAACGCGCTATGAGCATGCTGGTGTACAATACTATATTTTGAATGAATTTTTTCGCTGATTTTGTCATATTTAGGTAGAATTAGCTAAATTATACTGAACTGCAATGTTAAAGTATTCAAATTCATCAATTTTTAGAAATTTGTAACCTGGCTGTATATTCAAGCTTAAAACGCTATATGAGCATGCTGGTGTACATTATTATATTTTGTATGAATTTTTTCGCTGATTTTGTCATATTTAGGTAGAATTAGCTAAATTATACTGAACTGCAATGTTAAAGTATTCAAATTCATCAATTTTTAGAAATTTGTAACCTGGCTGTATATTCAAGCTTAAAAAGCTATATGAGCATGCTGGTGTACAATATTATATTTTGTATGAATTTTTTCGCTGATTTTGTCATATTTAGGTAGAATTAGCTAAATTATACTGAACTGCAATGTTAAAGTATTCAAATTCATCAATTTTTAGAAATTTGTAACCTGGCTGTATTTCCAAGCTTAAAACGCTATATGAGCATGCTGGTGTACAATACTATATTTTGAATGAATTTTTTCGCTGATTTTGTCATATTTAGGTAGAATTAGCTAAATTATACTGAACTGCAATGTTAAAGTATTCAAATTCATCAATTTTTAGAAATTTGTAACCTGGCTGTATATTCAAGCTTAAAACGCTATATGAGCATGCTGGTGTACAATATTATATTTTGTATGAATTTTTTCGCTGATTTTGTCATATTTAGGTAGAATTAGCTAAATTATACTGAACTGCAATGTTAAAGTATTCAAATTCATCAATTTTTAGAAATTTGTAACCTGGCTGTATTTTCAAGCTTAAAACGCTATATGAGCATGCTGGTGTACAATACTATATTTTGAATGAATTTTTTCGCTGATTTTGTCATATTTAGGTAGAATTAGCTAAATTATACTGAACTGCAATGTTAAAGTATTCAAATTCATCAATTTTTAGAAATTTGTAACCTGGCTGTATATTCAAGCTTAAAACGCTATATGAGCATGCTGGTGTACATTATTATATTTTGTATGAATTTTTTCGCTGATTTTGTCATATTTAGGTAGAATTAGCTAAATTATACTGAACTGCAATGTTAAAGTATTCAAATTCATCAATTTTTAGAAATTTGTAACCTGGCTGTATATTCAAGCTTAAAACGCTATATGAGCATGCTGGTGTACAATATTATATTTTGTATGAATTTTTTCGCTGATTTTGTCATATTTAGGTAGAATTAGCTAAATTATACTGAACTGCAATGTTAAAGTATTCAAATTCATCAATTTTTAGAAATTTGTAACCTGGCTGTATATTCAAGCTTAAAACGCTATATGAGCATGCTGGTGTACATTATTATATTTTGTATGAATTTTTTCGCTGATTTTGTCATATTTAGGTAGAATTAGCTAAATTATACTGAACTGCAATGTTAAAGTATTCAAATTCATCAATTTTTAGAAATTTGTAACCTGGCTGTATTTTCAAGCTTAAAACGCGATATGAGCATGCTGGTGTACAATACTATATTTTGAATGAATTTTTTCGCTGATTTTGTCATATTTAGGTAGAATTAGCTAAATTATACTGAACTGCAATGTTAAAGTATTCAAATTCATCAATTTTTAGGAATTTGTAACCTGGCTGTATATTCAAGCTTAAAACGCTATATGAGCATGCTGGTGTACAATATTATATTTTGAATGAATTTTTTCGCTGATTTTGTCATATTTAGGTAGAATTAGCTAAATTATACTGAACTGCAATGTTAAAGTATTCAAATTCATCAATTTTTAGAAATTTGTAACCTGGCTGTATATTCAAGCTTAAAACGCTATATGAGCATGCTGGTGTACAATATTATATTTTGTATGAATTTTTTCGCTGATTTTGTCATATTTAGGTAGAATTAGCTAAATTATACTGAACTGCAATGTTAAAGTATTCAAATTCATCAATTTTTAGAAATTTGTAACCTGGCTGTATTTCCAAGCTTAAAACGCGCTATGAGCATGCTGGTGTACAGTACTATATTTTGAATGAATTTTTTCACTGATTTTGTCATATTTAGGTAGAATTAGCTAAATTATACTGAACTGCAATGTTAAAGTATTCAAATTCATCAATTTTTAGAAATTTGTAACCTGGCTGTATATTCAAGCTTAAAAAGCTATATGAGCATGCTGGTGTACAATATTATATTTTGTATGAATTTTTTCGCTGATTTTGTCATATTTAGGTAGAATTAGCTAAATTATACTGAACTGCAATGTTAAAGTATTCAAATTCATCAATTTTTAGAAATTTGTAACCTGGCTGTATTTCCAAGCTTAAAACGCTATATGAGCATGCTGGTGTACATTACTATATTTTGAATGAATTTTTTTACTGGTTTTGTCATATTTAGGTAGAATTAGCTAAATTATACTGAACTGCAATGTTAAAGTATTCAAATTCATCAATTTTTAGAAATTTGTAACCTGGCTGTATATTCAAGCTTAAAACGCTATATGAGCATGCTGGTGTACAATATTATATTTTGTATGAATTTTTTCGCTGATTTTGTCATATTTAGGTAGAATTAGCTAAATTATACTGAACTGCAATGTTAAAGTATTCAAATTCATCAATTTTTAGAAATTTGTAACCTGGCTGTATATTCAAGCTTAAAAAGCTATATGAGCATGCTGGTGTACAATACTATATTTTGAATGAATTTTTTCGCTGATTTTGTCATATTTAGGTAGAATTAGCTAAATTATACTGAACTGCAATGTTAAAGTATTCAAATTCATCAATTTTTAGAAATTTGTAACCTGGCTGTATATTCAAGCTTAAAACGCTATATGAGCATGCTGGTGTACATTATTATATTTTGAATGAATTTTTTCGCTGATTTTGTCATATTTAGGTAGAATTAGCTAAATTATACTGAACTGCAATGTTAAAGTATTCAAATTCATCAATTTTTAGAAATTTGTAACCTGGCTGTATATTCAAGCTTAAAAAGCTATATGAGCATGCTGGTGTACAATATTATATTTTGTATGAATTTTTTCGTTGATTTTGTCATATTTAGGTAGAATTAGCTAAATTATACTGAACTGCAATGTTAAAGTATTCAAATTCATCAATTTTAAGAAATTTGTAACCTGGCTGTATATTCAAGCTTAAAACACTATATGAGCATGCTGGTGTACAATATTATATTTTGTATGAATTTTTTTGCTGATTTTGTCATATTTAGGTAGAATTAGCTAAATTATACTGAACTGCAATGTTAAAGTATTCAAATTCATCAATTTTTAGAAATTTGTAACCTGGCTGTATATTCAAGCTTAAAAAGCTATATGAGCATGCTGGTGTACAATATTATATTTTGTATGAATTTTTTCGCTGATTTTGTCATATTTAGGTAGAATTAGCTAAATTATACTGAACTGCAATGTTAAAGTATTCAAATTCATCAATTTTTAGAAATTTGTAACCTGGCTGTATATTCAAGCTTAAAAAGCTATATGAGCATGCTGGTGTACAATACTATATTTTGAATGAATTTTTTCGCTGATTTTGTCATATTTAGGTAGAATTAGCTAAATTATACTGAACTGCAATGTTAAAGTATTCAAATTCATCAATTTTTAGAAATTTGTAACCTGGCTGTATATTCAAGCTTAAAACGCTATATGAGCATGCTGGTGTACATTATTATATTTTGTATGAATTTTTTCGCTGATTTTGTCATATTTAGGTAGAATTAGCTAAATTATACTGAACTGCAATGTTAAAGTATTCAAATTCATCAATTTTTAGAAATTTGTAACCTGGCTGTATTTTCAAGCTTAAAACGCGATATGAGCATGCTGGTGTACAATACTATATTTTGAATGAATTTTTTCGCTGATTTTGTCATATTTAGGTAGAATTAGCTAAATTATACTGAACTGCAATGTTAAAGTATTCAAATTCATCAATTTTTAGAAATTTGTAACCTGGCTGTATATTCAAGCTTAAAAAGCTATATGAGCATGCTGGTGTACAATACTATATTTTGAATGAATTTTTTCGCTGATTTTGTCATATTTAGGTAGAATTAGCTAAATTATACTGAACTGCAATGTTAAAGTATTCAAATTCATCAATTTTTAGAAATTTGTAACCTGGCTGTATATTCAAGCTTAAAACGCTATATGAGCATGCTGGTGTACAATATTATATTTTGTATGAATTTTTTCGCTGATTTTGTCATATTTAGGTAGAATTAGCTAAATTATACTGAACTGCAATGTTAAAGTATTCAAATTCATCAATTTTTAGAAATTTGTAACCTGGCTGTATATTCAAGCTTAAAACGCTATATGAGCATGCTGGTGTACATTATTATATTTTGTATGAATTTTTTCGCTGATTTTGTCATATTTAGGTAGAATTAGCTAAATTATACTGAACTGCAATGTTAAAGTATTCAAATTCATCAATTTTTAGAAATTTGTAACCTGGCTGTATTTTCAAGCTTAAAACGCGATATGAGCATGCTGGTGTACAATACTATATTTTGAATGAATTTTTTCGCTGATTTTGTCATATTTAGGTAGAATTAGCTAAATTATACTGAACTGCAATGTTAAAGTATTCAAATTCATCAATTTTTAGAAATTTGTAACCTGGCTGTATATTCAAGCTTAAAACGCTATATGAGCATGCTGGTGTACATTATTATATTTTGTATGAATTTTTTCGCTGATTTTGTCATATTTAGGTAGAATTAGCTAAATTATACTGAACTGCAATGTTAAAGTATTCAAATTCATCAATTTTTAGAAATTTGTAACCTGGCTGTATATTCAAGCTTAAAAAGCTATATGAGCATGCTGGTGTACAATATTATATTTTGTATGAATTTTTTCGCTGATTTTGTCATATTTAGGTAGAATTAGCTAAATTATACTGAACTGCAATGTTAAAGTATTCAAATTCATCAATTTTTAGAAATTTGTAACCTGGCTGTATATTCAAGCTTAAAACGCTATATGAGCATGCTGGTGTACATTATTATATTTTGTATGAATTTTTTCGCTGATTTTGTCATATTTAGGTAGAATTAGCTAAATTATACTGAACTGCAATGTTAAAGTATTCAAATTCATCAATTTTTAGAAATTTGTAACCTGGCTGTATATTCAAGCTTAAAACGCTATATGAGCATGCTGGTGTACAATATTATATTTTGTATGAATTTTTTCGCTGATTTTGTCATATTTAGGTAGAATTAGCTAAATTATACTGAACTGCAATGTTAAAGTATTCAAATTCATCAATTTTTAGAAATTTGTAACCTGGCTGTATATTCAAGCTTAAAACGCTATATGAGCATGCTGGTGTACAATATTATATTTTGTATGAATTTTTTCGCTGATTTTGTCATATTTAGGTAGAATTAGCTAAATTATACTGAACTGCAATGTTAAAGTATTCAAATTCATCAATTTTTAGAAATTTGTAACCTGGCTGTATATTCAAGCTTAAAACGCTATATGAGCATGCTGGTGTACAATATTATATTTTGTATGAATTTTTTCGCTGATTTTGTCATATTTAGGTAGAATTAGCTAAATTATACTGAACTGCAATGTTAAAGTATTCAAATTCATCAATTTTTAGAAATTTGTAACCTGGCTGTATATTCAAGCTTAAAAAGCTATATGAGCATGCTGGTGTACAATACTATATTTTGAATGAATTTTTTCGCTGATTTTGTCATATTTAGGTAGAATTAGCTAAATTATACTGAACTGCAATGTTAAAGTATTCAAATTCATCAATTTTTAGAAATTTGTAACCTGGCTGTATATTCAAGCTTAAAACGCTATATGAGCATGCTGGTGTACATTATTATATTTTGTATGAATTTTTTCGCTGATTTTGTCATATTTAGGTAGAATTAGCTAAATTATACTGAACTGCAATGTTAAAGTATTCAAATTCATCAATTTTTAGAAATTTGTAACCTGGCTGTATATTCAAGCTTAAAACGCTATATGAGCATGCTGGTGTACAATATTATATTTTGTATGAATTTTTTCGCTGATTTTGTCATATTTAGGTAGAATTAGCTAAATTATACTGAACTGCAATGTTAAAGTATTCAAATTCATCAATTTTTAGAAATTTGTAACCTGGCTGTATATTCAAGCTTAAAACGCTATATGAGCATGCTGGTGTACATTATTATATTTTGTATGAATTTTTTCGCTGATTTTGTCATATTTAGGTAGAATTAGCTAAATTATACTGAACTGCAATGTTAAAGTATTCAAATTCATCAATTTTTAGAAATTTGTAACCTGGCTGTATATTCAAGCTTAAAACGCTATATGAGCATGCTGGTGTACAATATTATATTTTGTATGAATTTTTTCGCTGATTTTGTCATATTTAGGTAGAATTAGCTAAATTATACTGAACTGCAATGTTAAAGTATTCAAATTCATCAATTTTTAGGAATTTGTAACCTGGCTGTATTTCCAAGCTTAAAACGCTATATGAGCATGCTGGTGTACAATACTATATTTTGAATGAATTTTTTCGCTGATTTTGTCATATTTAGGTAGAATTAGCTAAATTATACTGAACTGCAATGTTAAAGTATTCAAATTCATCAATTTTTAGAAATTTGTAACCTGGCTGTATTTCAAGCTTAAAACGCTATATGAACATGCTGGTGTACAATACTATATTTTGAATGAATTTTTTCGCTGATTTTGTCATATTTAGGTAGAATTAGCTAAATTATACTGAACTGCAATGTTAAAGTATTCAAATTCATCAATTTTTAGAAATTTGTAACCTGGCTGTATATTCAAGCTTAAAACGCTATATGAGCATGCTGGTGTACATTATTATATTTTGTATGAATTTTTTCGCTGATTTTGTCATATTTAGGTAGAATTAGCTAAATTATACTGAACTGCAATGTTAAAGTATTCAAATTCATCAATTTTTAGAAATTTGTAACCTGGCTGTATATTCAAGCTTAAAACGCTATATGAGCATGCTGGTGTACAATATTATATTTTGTATGAATTTTTTCGCTGATTTTGTCATATTTAGGTAGAATTAGCTAAATTATACTGAACTGCAATGTTAAAGTATTCAAATTCATCAATTTTTAGAAATTTGTAACCTGGCTGTATTTCAAGCTTAAAACGCGATATGAGCATGCTGGTGTACAATACTATATTTTGAATGAATTTTTTCGCTGATTTTGTCATATTTAGGTAGAATTAGCTAAATTATACTGAACTGCAATGTTAAAGTATTCAAATTCATCAATTTTTAAAAATTTGTAACCTGGCTGTATATTCAAGCTTAAAACGCTATATGAGCATGCTGGTGTACAATATTATATTTTGTATGAATTTTTTCGCTGATTTTGTCATATTTAGGTAGAATTAGCTAAATTATACTGAACTGCAATGTTAAAGTATTCAAATTCATCAATTTTTAGAAATTTGTAACCTGGCTGTATATTCAAGCTTAAAACGCTATATGAGCATGCTGGTGTACATTATTATATTTTGTATGAATTTTTTCGCTGATTTTGTCATATTTAGGTAGAATTAGCTAAATTATACTGAACTGCAATGTTAAAGTATTCAAATTCATCAATTTTTAGAAATTTGTAACCTGGCTGTATATTCAAGCTTAAAACGCTATATGAGCATGCTGGTGTACAATATTATATTTTGTATGAATTTTTTCGCTGATTTTGTCATATTTAGGTAGAATTAGCTAAATTATACTGAACTGCAATGTTAAAGTATTCAAATTCATCAATTTTTAGAAATTTGTAACCTGGCTGTATATTCAAGCTTAAAAAGCTATATGAGCATGCTGGTGTACAATATTATATTTTGTATGAATTTTTTCGCTGATTTTGTCATATTTAGGTAGAATTAGCTAAATTATACTGAACTGCAATGTTAAAGTATTCAAATTCATCAATTTTTAGAAATTTGTAACCTGGCTGTATATTCAAGCTTAAAAAGCTATATGAGCATGCTGGTGTACAATACTATATTTTGAATGAATTTTTTCGCTGATTTTGTCATATTTAGGTAGAATTAGCTAAATTATACTGAACTGCAATGTTAAAGTATTCAAATTCATCAATTTTTAGAAATTTGTAACCTGGCTGTATATTCAAGCTTAAAACGCTATATGAGCATGCTGGTGTACATTATTATATTTTGTATGAATTTTTTCGCTGATTTTGTCATATTTAGGTAGAATTAGCTAAATTATACTGAACTGCAATGTTAAAGTATTCAAATTCATCAATTTTTAGAAATTTGTAACCTGGCTGTATTTCCAAGCTTAAAACGCTATATGAGCATGCTGGTGTACAATACTATATTTTGAATGAATTTTTTCGCTGATTTTGTCATATTTAGGTAGAATTAGCTAAATTATACTGAACTGCAATGTTAAAGTATTCAAATTCATCAATTTTTAGAAATTTGTAACCTGGCTGTATATTCAAGCTTAAAACGCTATATGAGCATGCTGGTGTACAATATTATATTTTGTATGAATTTTTTCGCTGATTTTGTCATATTTAGGTAGAATTAGCTAAATTATACTGAACTGCAATGTTAAAGTATTCAAATTCATCAATTTTTAGAAATTTGTAACCTGGCTGTATATTCAAGCTTAAAACGCTATATGAGCATGCTGGTGTACAATATTATATTTTGTATGAATTTTTTCGCTGATTTTGTCATATTTAGGTAGAATTAGCTAAATTATACTGAACTGCAATGTTAAAGTATTCAAATTCATCAATTTTTAGGAATTTGTAACCTGGCTGTATTTTCAAGCTTAAAACGCGCTATGAGCATGCTGGTGTACAATACTATATTTTGAATGAATTTTTTCGCTGATTTTGTCATATTTAGGTAGAATTAGCTAAATTATACTGAACTGCAATGTTAAAGTATTCAAATTCATCAATTTTTAGAAATTTGTAACCTGGCTGTATTTTCAAGCTTAAAACGCTATATGAGCATGCTGGTGTACAATATTATATTTTGAATGAATTTTTTCGCTGATTTTGTCATATTTAGGTAGAATTAGCTAAATTATACTGAACTGCAATGTTAAAGTATTCAAATTCATCAATTTTTAGAAATTTGTAACCTGGCTGTATATTCAAGCTTAAAACGCTATATGAGCATGCTGGTGTACATTATTATATTTTGTATGAATTTTTTCGCTGATTTTGTCATATTTAGGTAGAATTAGCTAAATTATACTGAACTGCAATGTTAAAGTATTCAAATTCATCAATTTTTAGAAATTTGTAACCTGGCTGTATATTCAAGCTTAAAACGCTATATGAGCATGCTGGTGTACAATATTATATTTTGAATGAATTTTTTCGCTGATTTTGTCATATTTAGGTAGAATTAGCTAAATTATACTGAACTGCAATGTTAAAGTATTCAAATTCATCAATTTTTAGAAATTTGTAACCTGGCTGTATATTCAAGCTTAAAACGCTATATGAGCATGCTGGTGTACAATATTATATTTTGTATGAATTTTTTCGCTGATTTTGTCATATTTAGGTAGAATTAGCTAAATTATACTGAACTGCAATGTTAAAGTATTCAAATTCATCAATTTTTAGAAATTTGTAACCTGGCTGTATATTCAAGCTTAAAAAGCTATATGAGCATGCTGGTGTACAATATTATATTTTGTATGAATTTTTTCGCTGATTTTGTCATATTTAGGTAGAATTAGCTAAATTATACTGAACTGCAATGTTAAAGTATTCAAATTCATCAATTTTTAGGAATTTGTAACCTGGCTGTATATTCAAGCTTAAAACGCTATATGAGCATGCTGGTGTACAATATTATATTTTGTATGAATTTTTTCGCTGATTTTGTCATATTTAGGTAGAATTAGCTAAATTATACTGAACTGCAATGTTAAAGTATTCAAATTCATCAATTTTTAGAAATTTGTAACCTGGCTGTATATTCAAGCTTAAAACGCTATATGAGCATGCTGGTGTACATTATTATATTTTGTATGAATTTTTTCGCTGATTTTGTCATATTTAGGTAGAATTAGCTAAATTATACTGAACTGCAATGTTAAAGTATTCAAATTCATCAATTTTTAGAAATTTGTAACCTGGCTGTATATTCAAGCTTAAAAAGCTATATGAGCATGCTGGTGTACAATATTATATTTTGTATGAATTTTTTCGCTGATTTTGTCATATTTAGGTAGAATTAGCTAAATTATACTGAACTGCAATGTTAAAGTATTCAAATTCATCAATTTTTAGAAATTTGTAACCTGGCTGTATATTCAAGCTTAAAACGCTATATGAGCATGCTGGTGTACAATATTATATTTTGTATGAATTTTTTCGCTGATTTTGTCATATTTAGGTAGAATTAGCTAAATTATACTGAACTGCAATGTTAAAGTATTCAAATTCATCAATTTTTAGAAATTTGTAACCTGGCTGTATATTCAAGCTTAAAAAGCTATATGAGCATGCTGGTGTACAATATTATATTTTGTATGAATTTTTTCGCTGATTTTGTCATATTTAGGTAGAATTAGCTAAATTATACTGAACTGCAATGTTAAAGTATTCAAATTCATCAATTTTTAGAAATTTGTAACCTGGCTGTATTTCCAAGCTTAAAACGCGCTATGAGCATGCTGGTGTACAATACTATATTTTGAATGAATTTTTTCGCTGATTTTGTCATATTTAGGTAGAATTAGCTAAATTATACTGAACTGCAATGTTAAAGTATTCAAATTCATCAATTTTTAGAAATTTGTAACCTGGCTGTATATTCAAGCTTAAAACGCTATATGAGCATGCTGGTGTACATTATTATATTTTGTATGAATTTTTTCGCTGATTTTGTCATATTTAGGTAGAATTAGCTAAATTATACTGAACTGCAATGTTAAAGTATTCAAATTCATCAATTTTTAGGAATTTGTAACCTGGCTGTATATTCAAGCTTAAAACGCTATATGAGCATGCTGGTGTACAATATTATATTTTGAATGAATTTTTTCGCTGATTTTGTCATATTTAGGTAGAATTAGCTAAATTATACTGAACTGCAATGTTAAAGTATTCAAATTCATCAATTTTTAGAAATTTGTAACCTGGCTGTATATTCAAGCTTAAAACGCTATATGAGCATGCTGGTGTACAATATTATATTTTGTATGAATTTTTTCGCTGATTTTGTCATATTTAGGTAGAATTAGCTAAATTATACTGAACTGCAATGTTAAAGTATTCAAATTCATCAATTTTTAGGAATTTGTAACCTGGCTGTATTTTCAAGCTTAAAACGCTATATGAGCATGCTGGTGTACAATATTATATTTTGAATGAATTTTTTCGCTGATTTTGTCATATTTAGGTAGAATTAGCTAAATTATACTGAACTGCAATGTTAAAGTATTCAAATTCATCAATTTTTAGAAATTTGTAACCTGGCTGTATATTCAAGCTTAAAACGCTATATGAGCATGCTGGTGTACATTATTATATTTTGTATGAATTTTTTCGCTGATTTTGTCATATTTAGGTAGAATTAGCTAAATTATACTGAACTGCAATGTTAAAGTATTCAAATTCATCAATTTTTAGAAATTTGTAACCTGGCTGTATATTCAAGCTTAAAAAGCTATATGAGCATGCTGGTGTACAATATTATATTTTGTATGAATTTTTTCGCTGATTTTGTCATATTTAGGTAGAATTAGCTAAATTATACTGAACTGCAATGTTAAAGTATTCAAATTCATCAATTTTTAGAAATTTGTAACCTGGCTGTATATTCAAGCTTAAAAAGCTATATGAGCATGCTGGTGTACAATATTATATTTTGTATGAATTTTTTCGCTGATTTTGTCATATTTAGGTAGAATTAGCTAAATTATACTGAACTGCAATGTTAAAGTATTCAAATTCATCAATTTTTAGAAATTTGTAACCTGGCTGTATATTCAAGCTTAAAACGCTATATGAGCATGCTGGTGTACATTATTATATTTTGTATGAATTTTTTCGCTGATTTTGTCATATTTAGGTAGAATTAGCTAAATTATACTGAACTGCAATGTTAAAGTATTCAAATTCATCAATTTTTAGAAATTTGTAACCTGGCTGTATATTCAAGCTTAAAAAGCTATATGAGCATGCTGGTGTACAATATTATATTTTGTATGAATTTTTTCGCTGATTTTGTCATATTTAGGTAGAATTAGCTAAATTATACTGAACTGCAATGTTAAAGTATTCAAATTCATCAATTTTTAGAAATTTGTAACCTGGCTGTATTTCCAAGCTTAAAACGCGATATGAACATGCTGGTGTACAATACTATATTTTGAATGAATTTTTTCGCTGATTTTGTCATATTTAGGTAGAATTAGCTAAATTATACTGAACTGCAATGTTAAAGTATTCAAATTCATCAATTTTTAGAAATTTGTAACCTGGCTGTATATTCAAGCTTAAAACGCTATATGAGCATGCTGGTGTACATTATTATATTTTGTATGAATTTTTTCGCTGATTTTGTCATATTTAGGTAGAATTAGCTAAATTATACTGAACTGCAATGTTAAAGTATTCAAATTCATCAATTTTTAGAAATTTGTAACCTGGCTGTATATTCAAGCTTAAAACGCTATATGAGCATGCTGGTGTACAATATTATATTTTGTATGAATTTTTTCGCTGATTTTGTCATATTTAGGTAGAATTAGCTAAATTATACTGAACTGCAATGTTAAAGTATTCAAATTCATCAATTTTTAGAAATTTGTAACCTGGCTGTATTTTCAAGCTTAAAACGCTATATGAAGATGCTGGTGTACAATATTATATTTTGAATAAATTTTTTCGCTGATTTTGTCATATTTAGGTAGAATTAGCTAAATTATACTGAACTGCAATGTTAAAGTATTCAAATTCATCAATTTTTAGAAATTTGTAACCTGGCTGTATTTCAAGCTTAAAACGCGATATGAGCATGCTGGTGTACAATACTATATTTTGAATGAATTTTTTCGCTGATTTTGTCATATTTAGGTAGAATTAGCTAAATTATACTGAACTGCAATGTTAAAGTATTCAAATTCATCAATTTTTAGAAATTTGTAACCTGGCTGTATATTCAAGCTTAAAACGCTATATGAGCATGCTGGTGTACATTATTATATTTTGTATGAATTTTTTCGCTGATTTTGTCATATTTAGGTAGAATTAGCTAAATTATACTGAACTGCAATGTTAAAGTATTCAAATTCATCAATTTTTAGAAATTTGTAACCTGGCTGTATATTCAAGCTTAAAACGCTATATGAGCATGCTGGTGTACATTATTATATTTTGTATGAATTTTTTCGCTGATTTTGTCATATTTAGGTAGAATTAGCTAAATTATACTGAACTGCAATGTTAAAGTATTCAAATTCATCAATTTTTAGAAATTTGTAACCTGGCTGTATTTTCAAGCTTAAAACGCTATATGAGCATGCTGGTGTACAATACTATATTTTGAATGAATTTTTTCGCTGATTTTGTCATATTTAGGTAGAATTAGCTAAATTATACTGAACTGCAATGTTAAAGTATTCAAATTCATCAATTTTTAGAAATTTGTAACCTGGCTGTATTTCCAAGCTTAAAAAGCTATATGAGCATGCTGGTGTACAATACTATATTTTGAATGAATTTTTTCGCTGATTTTGTCATATTTAGGTAGAATTAGCTAAATTATACTGAACTGCAATGTTAAAGTATTCAAATTCATCAATTTTTAGAAATTTGTAACCTGGCTGTATTTTCAAGCTTAAAACGCTATATGAGCATGCTGGTGTACAATACTATATTTTGAATGAATTTTTTCGCTGATTTTGTCATATTTAGGTAGAATTAGCTAAATTATACTGAACTGCAATGTTAAAGTATTCAAATTCATCAATTTTTAGAAATTTGTAACCTGGCTGTATATTCAAGCTTAAAACGCTATATGAGCATGCTGGTGTACAATATTATATTTTGTATGAATTTTTTCGCTGATTTTGTCATATTTAGGTAGAATTAGCTAAATTATACTGAACTGCAATGTTAAAGTATTCAAATTCATCAATTTTTAGAAATTTGTAACCTGGCTGTATATTCAAGCTTAAAACGCTATATGAGCATGCTGGTGTACAATATTATATTTTGTATGAATTTTTTCGCTGATTTTGTCATATTTAGGTAGAATTAGCTAAATTATACTGAACTGCAATGTTAAAGTATTCAAATTCATCAATTTTTAGAAATTTGTAACCTGGCTGTATTTTCAAGCTTAAAACGCGATATGAGCATGCTGGTGTACAATACTATATTTTGAATGAATTTTTTCGCTGATTTTGTCATATTTAGGTAGAATTAGCTAAATTATACTGAACTGCAATGTTAAAGTATTCAAATTCATCAATTTTTAGAAATTTGTAACCTGGCTGTATATTCAAGCTTAAAAAGCTATATGAGCATGCTGGTGTACAATATTATATTTTGTATGAATTTTTTCGTTGATTTTGTCATATTTAGGTAGAATTAGCTAAATTATACTGAACTGCAATGTTAAAGTATTCAAATTCATCAATTTTTAGAAATTTGTAACCTGGCTGTATATTCAAGCTTAAAACGCTATATGAGCATGCTGGTGTACATTATTATATTTTGTATGAATTTTTTCGCTGATTTTGTCATATTTAGGTAGAATTAGCTAAATTATACTGAACTGCAATGTTAAAGTATTCAAATTCATCAATTTTTAGAAATTTGTAACCTGGCTGTATATTCAAGCTTAAAAAGCTATATGAGCATGCTGGTGTACAATACTATATTTTGAATGAATTTTTTCGCTGATTTTGTCATATTTAGGTAGAATTAGCTAAATTATACTGAACTGCAATGTTAAAGTATTCAAATTCATCAATTTTTAGAAATTTGTAACCTGGCTGTATATTCAAGCTTAAAACGCTATATGAGCATGCTGGTGTACAATATTATATTTTGTATGAATTTTTTCGTTGATTTTGTCATATTTAGGTAGAATTAGCTAAATTATACTGAACTGCAATGTTAAAGTATTCAAATTCATCAATTTTTAGAAATTTGTAACCTGGCTGTATATTCAAGCTTAAAACGCTATATGAGCATGCTGGTGTACAATATTATATTTTGTATGAATTTTTTCGCTGATTTTGTCATATTTAGGTAGAATTAGCTAAATTATACTGAACTGCAATGTTAAAGTATTCAAATTCATCAATTTTTAGAAATTTGTAACCTGGCTGTATATTCAAGCTTAAAACGCTATATGAGCATGCTGGTGTACAATATTATATTTTGTATGAATTTTTTCGCTGATTTTGTCATATTTAGGTAGAATTAGCTAAATTATACTGAACTGCAATGTTAAAGTATTCAAATTCATCAATTTTTAGAAATTTGTAACCTGGCTGTATATTCAAGCTTAAAAAGCTATATGAGCATGCTGGTGTACAATATTATATTTTGTATGAATTTTTTCGTTGATTTTGTCATATTTAGGTAGAATTAGCTAAATTATACTGAACTGCAATGTTAAAGTATTCAAATTCATCAATTTTTAGAAATTTGTAACCTGGCTGTATATTCAAGCTTAAAACGCTATATGAGCATGCTGGTGTACATTATTATATTTTGTATGAATTTTTTCGCTGATTTTGTCATATTTAGGTAGAATTAGCTAAATTATACTGAACTGCAATGTTAAAGTATTCAAATTCATCAATTTTTAGAAATTTGTAACCTGGCTGTATATTCAAGCTTAAAAAGCTATATGAGCATGCTGGTGTACAATATTATATTTTGTATGAATTTTTTCGCTGATTTTGTCATATTTAGGTAGAATTAGCTAAATTATACTGAACTGCAATGTTAAAGTATTCAAATTCATCAATTTTTAGAAATTTGTAACCTGGCTGTATATTCAAGCTTAAAACGCTATATGAGCATGCTGGTGTACATTATTATATTTTGTATGAATTTTTTCGCTGATTTTGTCATATTTAGGTAGAATTAGCTAAATTATACTGAACTGCAATGTTAAAGTATTCAAATTCATCAATTTTTAGAAATTTGTAACCTGGCTGTATATTCAAGCTTAAAACGCTATATGAGCATGCTGGTGTACATTATTATATTTTGTATGAATTTTTTCGCTGATTTTGTCATATTTAGGTAGAATTAGCTAAATTATACTGAACTGCAATGTTAAAGTATTCAAATTCATCAATTTTTAGAAATTTGTAACCTGGCTGTATATTCAAGCTTAAAAAGCTATATGAGCATGCTGGTGTACAATATTATATTTTGTATGAATTTTTTCGCTGATTTTGTCATATTTAGGTAGAATTAGCTAAATTATACTGAACTGCAATGTTAAAGTATTCAAATTCATCAATTTTTAGAAATTTGTAACCTGGCTGTATATTCAAGCTTAAAAAGCTATATGAGCATGCTGGTGTACAATATTATATTTTGTATGAATTTTTTCGCTGATTTTGTCATATTTAGGTAGAATTAGCTAAATTATACTGAACTGCAATGTTAAAGTATTCAAATTCATCAATTTTTAGAAATTTGTAACCTGGCTGTATATTCAAGCTTAAAACGCTATATGAGCATGCTGGTGTACATTATTATATTTTGTATGAATTTTTTCGCTGATTTTGTCATATTTAGGTAGAATTAGCTAAATTATACTGAACTGCAATGTTAAAGTATTCAAATTCATCAATTTTTAGAAATTTGTAACCTGGCTGTATATTCAAGCTTAAAACGCTATATGAGCATGCTGGTGTACATTATTATATTTTGTATGAATTTTTTCGCTGATTTTGTCATATTTAGGTAGAATTAGCTAAATTATACTGAACTGCAATGTTAAAGTATTCAAATTCATCAATTTTTAGAAATTTGTAACCTGGCTGTATATTCAAGCTTAAAAAGCTATATGAGCATGCTGGTGTACAATATTATATTTTGTATGAATTTTTTCGCTGATTTTGTCATATTTAGGTAGAATTAGCTAAATTATACTGAACTGCAATGTTAAAGTATTCAAATTCATCAATTTTTAGAAATTTGTAACCTGGCTGTATATTCAAGCTTAAAACGCTATATGAGCATGCTGGTGTACATTATTATATTTTGTATGAATTTTTTCGCTGATTTTGTCATATTTAGAGACATGAATTCATGTAGCACTAAGAAGAATGCACTTACAAACATTCCCATTTAAATGTACAATATTTTATTTATAAAGAATTTATTATTTTCTGATTAATATCGTATTTATGTTTTTGGCTTCTTTAAATATAATGGTTGGCTTTAGCAAGGGTGTCTAGTATCAAAACTATATCAAGATTATATTTTATTTTTTTCCAATATTTTACCCAAGTAGGGATATTTGTATGGCCTTTAACTTATTGCAACATGATAAAAAAGTAAAAATCATTTTCAGAGAAATACTTCAAAGAAATGCACCATTTTAAAATCAGATTATTTTATGACATTGATTTTAAAATTCATTTGTTTATTATTTAAATTTATAGCACATATATTGTGAGTCATACAATGAATCATTAGTTTTATATATGAGCATTAAATGCTAATAACCAATAAACAATTTTAAATTAAGACTTTTTGTTGCATTGTAGGATATGATGTGCATTAATCAAATCTAGTTTATGATATACTTTCTATCTTATTGCTGTTTTTTCTCTTTCTTTGTCTTACTGTCTTTAATTATTTTGGTTGGTATAAATATTGATTATTATATCATTATCATCATTAATTAAATGTAACTATGTGATTGTGTATTTTTGAATATTTGTAAATACAGTAACTAAATAATTAAAAATTTTTATCCACTTCAGAGCACTTTCGATTATCCAAGTAATCTTTATCAACTAAAGCTTTGAAAAGCTAACATTCCCACAATTCCATGATCTTAATGTTTGCTGCTTGCCTGTTAATTAAGTCATGTTTATATTTGTATATTAGCATCACTTCCTTTATTTTTCTTTTATTGTTATTTTTTTCAATTTGCAATATTTTTACATTAATAAAATTGAAGTCAAAACCATAAATACATGATTTATTATGGTCGTAAAAAACAGTTGCAGAAATATTATTATCTACTATGCAATATTGCTTTAAAAATATAGACATCAAATAATAATATTACACACACACACACACACATATATATATATATATGAAGTCATCATATATTTAAATAATATAATATTCCAACTTTTTGCACAGAGATATGCTGTTCAATGATGATTTTCACAATTTTTAGTCCATGCTTTCAACCAATAAAATATCTTTTGTTTATAAATTTAAAGCCTTTTTTATTCATTATCAAATGTTTTTGCACAAATTAACTACCTTTCTTCAAATTTTATCTCAATCTTTTCTCAATGTTGTGTTTAGGAAAATATAACTTAGTCTATCCCCTACAATTGTTATCAGTGGTCTGTTTTCAAAAACAAAACAAATGATGATGATTCCTAATGGCAATATAACAGAAAAACAAAAAAATATTAATATGAATGTACTTACATAAATTCTATTATGGATTTAATGATTATTTAGAACCTGTTTTTCTTGTCTTTTTGTTTCCAATGATTAAGGTTATAATCAATTAACAAGGATTTTTTTTAAATTTTATATACAAAAATATTTGTTTGAGATAAAATGCACATGGTTAGGGCAAAACTTAATATTTTAAGGACACCATGTAGAATTAATAAAAATGTCATTTATAATTGTTTTTAATAAATGCACTTATTTTTTGCTTGTATCTCATTACACATTACTACAATACCAACATGTAATATGGTGGAATTAGGTTGTGTTGAACTGCATTGAGGACATGTTTGCTTGGATCAAATTTAATTTATATTTATAAACAATCTTTTCATGCTAAGCTGCTTTTGTCATTATTATAATTATTTTGTCTCCCTTCATGATTAATTTGCTGTTTGTGATTGGGGTGACTTTCAGTAACCAAAAAGTATAGTAACTGATTTCAACACCATGAAGGAAAAACATCCAATCACAGCAGCATAAATATTGAGAAAGTTATCTTATTTTAAGCACAACATGCAACTTATATCACAGAAGATATAATACAACCAAATTTTTTGCATAATAAATAAAGCATTGCTCATTTCATATTTATATGTCTTAGATAATCCATGTGACATGTCTGACCATGGTAATAACCACAGTAGACACTTAATATCAGTCCCAGCTTTTTGAAAGTTAGGATAGTTTTCATGATTTTAAAAATTCCATGTTAAGTAGCAGTAGTGCAGAAAAATTGAATTCCATCAAACATCATGAGCCCATTGCACCCTCATGCCAATGCTTTAATGACTCATCCATGAACTTTATCATATACAATACACATACAGTAGAAGTTAAAATTGACTTCAATCACTGGAAGATTTTTCATAGTTGTTCCAAATCATCTGTTTATTTTATTTATTTTTTTTTCACTTATTTATTGGAAGCAGAACTGCATTCTGCTTTTGGAGATTGGGACTCATGATTACATCAGTAACAATATGTATCTTGATTAATTCATTGAACTATAAATTGATTTTTCTTTTTACCCATGGTGGTACATTTTCCATCATACCATGGTAGTGGTGTTACTTTTCACTTCATACACCTGCTGTCATTTATATGATGGCCATTGTTTTTGTCATTTGTTTTCAATTGCAGTTTAAATCTTGTTTCTACTGTTATAAAGTTGCAGCTGTCTAAAGTATTTAACAGTTGAGTATGCTGGTTTATAGTACATCAATATATACCAATCCGAAACTTCTCAATATGGATTGGGCAGCTATACCTCATTACTTAAAACATTTGCAATTCTGACAGTGCATTAGATGTTAGTTCTCTCAACATTACTATTTGTTGCCTGAAAAATGGAGTATAAAGTTCACTTCATAAAACAAATATATATTAATAGAATGTATAATAAAAAAGATTAAAGAATCTTTAGTTTTAGCTTAGCTATGAAACAAAATTGTTCTCCAAATATTATCAATATGGTGAAATTCACAAATGGTAAATGAATAAAGAACTTCAAATGTTATTAAACTACAAAACTAAAACATGTTATTGCTCACACTTCACTAAGACCAGCTTTTCACCAAGATTGGGAAAAAAAAAATTTTGGTTTGGTACTAATGCTACAAAAAAGCACTAATGCTGTTTTTTAATTTGTTCTCTTTAAAAAAATGAAAATTATTGGGAACTCCTGAAAGTATCTTAAATTTTTTCAATTTGTTGCAAAACAGTTTGTGATTCACAATCAACAGAAAGAGTTTTTTGATATTCTATGTGATCTTTACCAGTATCGATTAGTACATAGACGAAAATTCAGAGAAGACACAAAACAATTTTCGGTGATGAAACGGGTATGAATAAACCAGAGACAATCGTGGGAGGCGCGCTCGTATGTGTAACAATGAAATCAAAACTGTATTGTATTTTATGATAGATACCAAAGTTAGGAATACCAGATTAATCCTTATTAGAGAAAAGATAAATTTATCGAATATTTAAAAATCAATTTAATGTAGAAAAAAAAAAATAGCGGGAGCGGTGCGCGCAAATAAAAATACAAAAAAATTGGTGAAAAAGAAAATCCAAAGTCAGGAAAAATAAAATATAAAAAGATAAATACTTAATTGTTTCATTTATTTATAATGTATTTGTTTTTAAATAGTTTAAATCTTAAAAACTCTTGGACTATTTGTAGATGACGTTAATATATAAATTTGTTAAGTGAATAAAAATGTTAAGTAGTACACAAACACGCTAATTTTAACCACAAGAGTTCGTTTATTGGTCAATTAAAATTAATATTTTTTGCTTTTTCAATGCATGAATAATTTTTTCTTTTCAGCGCAACTCTAATATTCCATTTATATAATTCTTTAATCAATAAATCTTCACCATAATCTTTTTATAAATTTTTATTTTCATCATATATATTTTAAATCCTTCCACAATCTTCATATTCCAACGTTTCGATTGTTTTTTAATTTACAATCATTTTCAAGGCAAAACTACAAAATACACAGAAACAATTGAATAAATAAAAATACATCTTATTACTTTACATAAATACAATAACTGTATAATAACAATTCAAAAAACATAATCATACATATTATACCATTAAATAATACATTTACTTTCTATTTATTTATCCATTTTTTTATTATTAACACCTATTATAAATCAATTTCTTTAAATTATCATAAGACAACAAATAAATAAAATAAAACAATCTTAAATATTACCTATACACTTCCATTTCATTTATATTACATTATATTTTTATATTTACCAATGCCATTTTACTAATTCCATTCCAACTAAATACCTTAAATCATTTAAACATACCTCTATTTAAATACTTTCATAGAGCTTTTTTAAAACCCATTGTTTAATACATTCCTTTTAACACCTCTATACACCATTTATTTTATTTAACACTGGATTTAATTTTTTTTATATAATTACATTCTTTAATTATTCTTTCTTTATAATTCCTAACCTTTTCTATCATTTTAATACTAAAATTCCTATGTTTATATTTTTCTCCATGAATAAAAACACTAGAATTCTTATCTTTTAAATGTTGTTTAAATCTAGTTCTTAATGTATTCTTAGTTGTTCCCACGTATGATACATTATTTCCTTCTTTTTTACAATCTTCACAGATAATAATATATATCCCATTCATTTTATCTTGTTCACAATTTATACCAATATTATTATTTATTAAATTTCCTAAACTACATTTTTTCTTATATACAGGTTTAACTAATAAATCAATCTTATATTTATATTTTAAATTAAGATTTTTCATAATTTTTTTAATTTCTTTAAAAACCTCTTTTGATACTTTATAACTATTATAAATTACTTTATTATCTATATTATGACTACAATTTTTATTTTTTCCTTTTTTATAATTATAATTACAATTTTTCTTTATTATTTTACTAATATTTTTCTTATTAAATAAATTATTAATAATTTTTTCCGGATATTCATTCTTTAAAAATTCTATTTTAATTTTATTTAATTCTTTATTCAAACCTACATTATTGGAACACAAATTAACTGCTCTATTAATTCTATTATTTACAATATTAATCTTATGTTCATATTCAAAATCTGAATACCAATTACTAAGCAACCCATGACAAGTATTTTTTCTAAAAACTACTGTGTCAATTTTTATAAATCCATTATCATAATATTTTTTTATATTTACATCCATATAATTAATCATATTATTATCTTCTTTTTGTATAGTAAATTTAATACTATCTTCAATTGAATTATTATATCTACAAAAGTTCACTCCTTTACTATTATTACCATTAAAAATAAGAAAATAATCATCTATATATCTTACCCACCAAATTGCTTTAAATTTAGTCTCCTCAAAATATAAATTTTCAAAATTGCTCATATATATATTAGCCATTAAACCACTAAGACTATTCCCCATGCTTAAACCACTATTTTGTTTATAAAAACTATCTTTATATTTAAAAACAATGTCTTTACAACATGCATCAAAAATTTTAATTAATAAACTATATTCAATGTTAAAACTTTTTTCTCTATCTTCACTATACATTTTTAATATTATATCTAAAGCTTTTTCTGGGTCAATATTGGTATACATACTTTCAATATCTAATTTAATAAAATATATATTCTTATATTTATTACTTGTATTTAAAAACTCATTTAATTTAATCACAAATTCCTTAGAATTTTTAACATTATGACAACTCTCATAAAATCCATATTTTTTAAAAATCTTATTATATAACCATTTTGACAAACTATCATAATATGCTTCAACACCACAAATAATTGGTCTTAATGGTATATCTATTTTATGTACCTTGGGTATACTGTAAATAATATGTGGGAACAACTAAGAATACATTAAGAACTAGATTTAAACAACATTTAAAAGATAAGAATTCTAGTGTTTTTATTCATGGAGAAAAATATAAACATAGGAATTTTAGTATTAAAATGATAGAAAAGGTTAGGAATTATAAAGAAAGAATAATTAAAGAATGTAATTATATAAAAAAATTAAAACAGATTTTAGTTAGTCTTCTTTTTCGGAAGCAATTTTAGACGGTTTCTTTTATAAATTAATATAAATAAAACATTTTTAGAGGTAAACGTTTAAGTGAAATAATATACACATTTTATTATCTATTATTTTTAAAAGGAATTGTCTTCATTTTCAATATTATTTCACTGGTCAAATTAATTTCCATTCAAATGTATAAATGTGTTCAAAGATATTATTATGTGATTACTACGTCAGGTGTGATAGCTTATCAGCATTTGAATTAGACCTATTTGATATAAATAAGTTACAAACAGTTAGTTTCAAGTAAAATTTAACTATATTTGAAACACTGTGCCTATGAAGCAATAGTGTGCGGTGACATTTCATGATGGGAAAGCAGTTTATAATCAAACTACAGAGATATACATTATAGATTATTGATTTAAAGATATACTTAGATATATATTTATAAACACTATTTATTTTATATATAGATATATATTTATAAACGCTATTTCTTTTACTATTACTGCTTATCAATTATACTTATAAATATTTATATAAAAAAATTGTATTTCATGTAATTGAAAAGTTAAAACACAAAGTACAAACCAATATATTTAATATATTAAAAGTTACTCAAATAAATAATCAAAATTGCATGGAAGCACCAAGACACAATTTTTAGAACATTGCTACCAACAAAAAAAAACAAGTGTTGAAACTTTAAGCTTATCATCTTCAACTTTACTGATACTCTTATAATGATCACCGTGTTCCACATAAATATTCCATACTGAGGGGTTACTAATGTCAAATTCATGTAAGTTATGAGTGGGCACTGCCATTTTCCTTCTTCACTTTTTCCACACAAACGTACAATTCTTCTTTAATTTAATATTTCATGCAAATTCTTCTTACAAACTGTTGTCTGTGCCGTCTGCTATGGACATGACAATTGCAGTCATGCAGACAAAAATAAACAACACACACAACTTGAATATATATATATGTAAATTATTAATCAATGTCTGTATTCCAATTATAATAATATATGTATATATAATTATTCAAAACAATACGATAATTAATACAGTAAAAATATTTTAAAAAATAAATATAATAGAAGTACTTTCAACTATCTATGTCGTCGTTGTCAACTAGATTCAAATTGTATTACAAAAAAAAAACCTTTACAAATGTAAACAAAAAGTAATACATCATACATTAATTTTCCCACAATTCATTAATTTTTATATTGGCTGACTGTCTATTTATCAAATGTTGCTTTTCACTTTTTATTAACATAGCTTCTTTAATTTTACATTTATTATTATTTCTTTCAATACACAAGATTTTAACTTTATTAAAGTCAAAATCAAAACCATAATTACATGTTACATTATGATCAAAAAATACTGATGGTGATACATCATCATTTCTAACATTCTTTTGTCTTGATTTTTGTACTTGTTTATATAACAACAAATGCTCTTTTGTACATTGGAGAAAAGATCAAAAGAGCATTTGTTGTTATATAAACGAGTACAAAAATCAAGACAAAAGAATGTTAGAAATGATGATGTATCACCATCAGTATTTTTTGATCATAATGTAGCATGTAATTATGGTTTTGATTTTAATAAAGTTAAAATCTTGTGTATTGAAAGAAATAATAATAAATGTAAAATTAAAGAAGCTATGTTAATAAAAAGTGAAAAGCAACATTTGATAAATAGACAGTCAGCCAATATAAAAATTAATGAATTGTGGGAAAATTAATGTATGACGTATTACTTTTTGTTTACATTTGTAACGGTTTTTTTTTATAATACAATTTGAATCTAGTTGACAACGACTACATAGATAGTTGAAAGTACTTCTATTATATTTATTTTTTAAAATATTTTTTACTGTATTAATTATCTAATAGCTGAAATACACAGGCTTATATATACCTGTGTCTATATATGTAATAGACAGGGTATGAGCACAGACTTTCACATGACCCACCACTCTCCACACTATCTCATAACACTGATACACTTGAACACACATATGTTGAAAAGATAAATAATCACCAATATACGTATTTCATGCTAAACCATGAAATACGTATATTGGTGATTATTTATCTTTTCAACATATGTGTGTTCAAGTGTATCAGTGTTATGAGATAGTGTGGAGAGTGGTGGGTCATGTACGTATATTGGTGATTATTTATCTTTTCAACATATGTGTGTTCAAGTGTATCAGTGTTATGAGATAGTGTGGAGAGTGGTGGGTCATGTGAAAGTCTGTGCTCATACCCTGTCTATTACATATATAGACACAGGTATATATAAGCCTGTGTATTTCAGCTATTACATATTAGAGATGTCTGCCTATCCCTTGTATATGTATTTAATGGATTGTGTCCTGTACATGAGGGGTCAGATTGACCTTAGGTCAACATGGGTGTGACAATAATCTCGGCCTCAGGGTGGCCTTTGAGCATTCCATCATCAGATTTTCAATTGGATGGACAGTTGAAGAGTTGGAGTGTGGAGTAGATTGAAGCCTGTCCATTAAAGTAGGAGAATTTGCTATCTTAATATATATCTGAGCACTTGTAGCATATATGTGTAGAGATGGTAATCTGGACCAACTGATGATTGCTGGTTTAGCATGAAATACGTATATTGGTGATTATTTATCTTTTCAACATATGTGTGTTCAAGTGTATCAGTGTTATGAGATAGTGTGGAGAGTGGTGGGTCATGTGAAAGTCTGTGCTCATACCCTGTCTATTGTATTAATTATCGTATTGTTTTGAATAATTATATATATATATATATGTAACCTTCTGGTTTGGCACCAGAAATATTAATTATCATTATGCAATACTGTATCAGTAACATCTGATGCCATCTTATTAAAAAAAATGAAATAACTTGAAATTTAAAAAATTTTTTTATTAATGACTTAAAACTATACTTAAAAGTACTTATAGATGCAATTTGGGGATTATTAGATGTTTAATATCTTACTTTAGTATATAATCAATGATAGGATATGGGGTGGCTTGTCATAAAAGTAGTCGGTCTAGTTTGAATTAATCCTAATTTGTTTTATTTGTCTGCAGAACAGTATTAAGATTTGTTTGAGTGATTCTCTAGTTCATTTGCTTTTCATATTTTAATCTATAGTATAAACAGTGAAATATGTTTAACTCATCATCATTAAAACTGTCATTTTTAGTCATATCAGTTATACCTATTGTATATTGTTTGTAAATATTCCTATGTCTGTGCCATTGTTCAACTTCATTTTCATCCATGTAGTTCATTAAACCATCAAATATCATGTCTCATATCCAAATATTTACTTTACAACTGATAGTTTTAAAAACCAGCTTAATTATATTTTAAATGAATTTATGGATTACTGGACTGGTGAGTTATTAAACAACAAATATGCTGCAAAATATTTTACTTGTTAAATTAATTTTCATTAATTTTATTCTGTTACTTTAAAAATACAAAATATTTAATTCCTAGTTCAATTTAATATTTTAATCTTTATTTTATTTTGACAGACAAAATTATTATTTTTCTCTACTTTCTTTCTTTTTCAAGATAAGAAAGTTTCTTGCATAAAAATCTCCTAATTAAGTCTTATTGCAATGGGAGGAGCAAATAGTTCTCTGTCTGATGACCTTTGAACTTTCAAATAACCTTGGATTATTGGAAGAATAATGCTTAGGTAATGTCTGGAGGTCTATAAGAGGGGTTAATTACAATTCTAAAAGGACTACCAACTAAGATTCTCTACTGATAGAACTCCAAATTATTCTCTAAACAAAGTTTAATAGTACAATTTTTATTAAAAGCTGATTCTTCCAAGGAGCCAAGTTGAAAGTTAAAAGTAGGACAAGTTTCCTGAAAACGATAGTGTAAACAACTGTAAAGGTACATTAATCTTTATTCTTAATCGACAGTTTCAGAATTCTCAAATCATTATTTTAAATGCATAAGTGTATATACATTATAAAATATTTAAACATAATTATTATTGGGGAAAAATGGAAGTACGTAATTATATTTTAAAATTATTCTATTTAAACTTTAATCCTAATTGTGAAGAAGAAAGAAGAATGTTTGTTTATTTTTCAAAATTATTTTTCTTAAATTTTAATTATAATAAAGGGAACAACTGAAGCATGTGTATATTTTTATTATGTTGGGAAAATGTGCGAACTGTTATTAAACATATCAAGAACTCTTAATGATAAATTTGAGCTAGTTATCAAAGAAGGTTGAGAAGAATGCATATGAATCATTTATTTTTATTGTCATTATTATTGGAACACTTGCCTGACTATTTATATTTTTGCCTATTAGAAAAATAAGACTAAATGTATAATTTAACTGATTGTCTAATTATTTTTTTTCAATTACTGTGAGGAATGAATTTATAAAAATAGATAAAACTGAATATGACTCTACTTTATTGTTTTCCTCATTTGAGGTGGAATTTCCCTATATAGAATATTGCCAACCAACTCATGGAAATTTAAATAAATACTATCAGTTAAATAATTATATGCATTTATGAATGGCTCTGAAAATATAAAATACATGCTTGAATATATCCCATGAACGAAATATGAATTATTACTTTATTGGCATCATGATAAAATGTTTATTGCTTAATAAAAAATTATCTTATATAATGTTAACAGCGATTTATTAGCTTTGCTAAGAACATTGAATATGCTATTCTGGATCTCAAAATAATATTGTTTGTCTTCCTGCAGGAATGTGTTATGTGTTCGTCAGTATTTATCTTTGTGCTAATTATTATTATTTAAGATATGACCAAGGGATGTCATTTATAAACTGTAATAAACTTTTCGTTTTCAACCAAGAAGAAAAAAGAACTTTAGTTATTATTATTTAATAGTATTTAGTAGATAAATAGTTTAAAGGTTGTTTTATGATTTTTATTATTATATTTATTATTATGTCTTCAAGAACGTGTCATAAATGTATAATATGAGGGGGAAATATTATAAAAGGTATTTATTATTATTTTAGTATAAGTTTTATCATGTGCCATATTATAAACATACGTGTGTGTGTTGGAAATGGAGATGTCCATTGAAGGTTGAAGGGGTAAACAATTATTTTAAAAGAAGTTCGTTACATAAAATTTTATAGTATATCTTTGCATTTTCCAATAGATTAGAAAATAGTTATTTTCAATATAAAGATTTATTGTTTATTTAAACCAAACTTTTACTTTAATTCTGCGCTAATGCAAATGCACTATAAAAAGATTATTTTGTCTTACCCTGCCAGTAGAAATTATTTTGCCTTGCTTTTCAACCGTAATTAATATGTTTCCGAGTTATAAATATTATATCAGATATGAAATGTTTACTCATTATTGCTTTTACAGTTAGTAATTGATATTTTTACAGTAGTTCTTTACCTACTGGGATTTGTAATTGTCTGTATATTATTATGCTTGTATATGCATGTCTATTATTGAATCCAACTATAATGTTTGAATTAAAAGAAAAAATGATATAATGCCATCGGTTTTGGAGAATGAAAATGGGCCAATTGAATTTGAAAGATTAGAATTTGTTTAAGTATGAATTTATTGTTCTTTATTATGTTTGGATAAGAAAAGTATTAGTGGCTATGTAGAATGAAATTAGTGATGTTTTGTTGTGTCTTATGGGATTGAGTAATCTCTCCCCTTTTAGCTGAGTATTTGACATGGGTAGATTGCATAGTATATTGTATGGGTTAGAGTAATCTCTCCCTTTTGTTTATTGAAGTATTTGATAGGAGTAGATTGAATCCTCCAGTTTTGATAGTTGTATTGTACGAATTAGAGTATATGAATCCAAGTATTTTATCTCCCTGATTTTTGGTGATGAGAATTTATTCCCACCAGTTTATTTAGTCTCAGAAGTTAGACTTGGGAGTTATTGTCTGGTTAGTTATAAAATTAGAATTGTGAAAATCTTTTATCCCCATGTGCCTTATGGAATGCTTTCATCGTATACTCATAGCCATGTGCCAGATAATTTATTGATAAAAAAGAATAAAAGTAGAATTGATTTTCTCATAAAACAGCTGTATTAGAATTAGTGCTAAAGCTTGTTTGGGCCATTGTCATTGTCCATATTATGATTTATTTACAAGTTCATAAGTAAACCGATTGCATTGATTAGTGTTAATTATTTAATGTATGACACACAGCATAATACAGACACATATATAAAGTATTAATTAAAAAGATATGGAAAAACCTATCATTAATGCCTAACTTTAATTATGATTCCAAATCATTTTGCATTTATCATTTAAATTTCATATCCTCAGCTTCCATAATATTTAATCATCACTGGAATAAGCAAGCAAAAGAGGACAAAACATAGTTAATTGATAACATTGTTCATTTCTATTTTGCAAAGATAAAACATAGCTTATTGATAGAATTATTTCCATTTTGCATAGTATAGTTTGATCTTATTTTGTGTTTATTCTTAGGTTTAAACCCCTTTATTTTTAGTTAATGTGCATTTAAAGTAAAATGCCAAAATTTTTAGTTTTATTTTATAATGTAATTGAAATATTTAACCGTATGTTATTTATTATAGACTTATTAGCTTAATTGATAACTTAAGAGTGCTATAAAAAACAAGATGTCGAATATAAAGTAAATTTTTGTAGTTGATTGCCAGAAGTGTAAGGCTATATTACTTCAACTCTATATGTGTATCAGAAGTGACTGATATCCTAAAATCATTTGCAATGAAAATGTAAGGAGTTTATTTTATTGTATTATTTTAGTGTTAAAAATATAATGTGTTTCCATAAGTCTATCAAAGTGCCTTGATAGATGAGATGTGTCAGATTAGAAATTAGAAAATTATCTTGTGATTTCTGCTCTTATATAGGTTTTTTTTCAACCATTGATGTTAAATACTTCTATAACTTGTACATGCACCAATTATAAAAAAATTAAATGTTTGCTTAACTATATTTTTTTAATAAATGTTTTATTATTCAAAATTGTATTCAGAATTCTTCTTTAACATACATTCGTATTTCATATTTCCACACATGTTCACACATTTACTTTATCTAATATGATATGATTATATTTTTATTTAATTTAATGACAAACATATCCAGATGTGATGATATTGATTTTCTTGATCCAAACACTGTAAGAAATGTTAATTATTTACTGATTCTCTAAAGGTTTTATCATTCAGTTATTGTTTAGATGATGAATTGAAATCAAAATGTACCCTATTTCTTTCATTATCTAACTACTATTATTTTGTTAGGGTATTGCTTACTTTATTTCATTACTTTCATAATATTAAATAATAGTTGTTGAGAGGTAGAGATTTTAGATTAAGCCATGCAATAAATTAATTCCCTGAGATATTCAATTATTAATTTAGACTAAATATTAATTCAGTTAACTAGTTTAGATTAGTGTATACTTAAAAATTTAGTAATGTCAGGTTTAGTTTATGTTCAGATCCAACCTGCTATACATTATAGTTACTAGACATTACATTTTATTTATTAGTTTAATTTTCCAATATGGTAGAGGTTGGTCAATGCACGTGGATGATGGGAGGAGGTGAAGTATAGACTATAACTTGTTAATTTTAGATGGTAGAATTTTACCAATTTAATTCTGATTTATTATAAAATTTAATAGATGTTTTATTTCCTATTAATTATAATATTTCCTCCCACATCTAATGTACATTCTACACCTCATAGGCCTCCGTATCCCTCAACTTAGCTAAGCTTAGGTAAAACTTTATATAAGAGCCTCATTTGTAGTTTTAAGGTAAAGTTAGATTAATAGTTTATTCTATGATCCATAGAATTGGCACTCCCGGGTAATTGTGGTTGTTGGTGATGAAGAGAGGGGTTACAATATATATGTATATATCAGTAAGTTTATTTATGTTTGCTGAACCATTAATTTAGCAATATAACAAGTACAAAAAAATTAAATTACTGTCAATAATTTATCCTGCTTACTTTTGGGACTGCTACTAATTATACAGTTCATTACACTCCAAATAGTTTGTTTACTCACCTAATTAAAGTTTAAGTGAATTTCTTTCCATCTGAATTTTAACAGTAAATAATTTACTAAAACTAACTTCGTTAACATTGTCTTTTATCAATTTTGAGAAAAGCATCGTTTTAATTTTGGCAGCCATTTCTTCCTCTCGATAGTGGACTAACTGTTCTCAACTGCTGTGTGCTAAAGTTCTTTATATAACACATTTTGTCTAGAATAATCATTCTGGGGGGGAAATAACAGTATTGTTAGTGCATTTACTGGGCACCTAACTAGTGAAATCCAGTAGATAGTTTGGCATAACAGCATCTTCCAGTAAGATCTTAAGCTATCAATCATACTTAATACCTCTAACATAAATTAAATAGTATGTTTAATTCTACTTGACTCTAATTTTGGAACATGGTAACTGAGTTGCACAGGGACAAAACTGAATACCAATGGATGTTGAGGCCATCTCTGGTTACTCTGTTATCTGTAAGTTTTGCACTGCTTTTCTACAACCTATTCTTTTAAAACAACTAGAATTACATTAAATGGTCACCTGACACATGTTATGAGCATGCTAATGATAAAATATTAAAAATATATATAATCCAAATATTTATTTATTTTTGAATAGTAACTATTAATATAGATAAGGCATGGTCAAATATTATCAATCTTCCAAGCTTTTTTTTTGTTTTAATTGAAAGCAACTCAAAGGAATGAATATATAGCTTAAAAATTATTGAATAATACTAAACAAAAAAAATGTTAATGAATACCAAATACAGCAGGAAAAAACTACTAATAGCACAAAGAAGAAAATTGCACAAAAATTGGAGATATAATAAGTATACAGATGAACATTACAAAAATAATGAGAAAGTCAGATAAAAGGTTTAGACATTAAAGACAGGAAATATTTCCAATCAAATTCAGAACAACAGTGTAATTTCCAGTATATAGAGAAATGTCAAAGATCAAAAACTGAATGATAATAAAAAAATTTGAACATACAAATAAAATGAATTTTTGATTAGTCAAATCATCTAACCTGAATGTTAGAATAATATTCAGTTGAAGATTGAATTTGAGACATTTGTATCAATGATAAAGGCAAAAAAAAAGAGCTTTGAGTCACAGCAATAATTACAGAAGAAGTATTGGATAATCTAACCACTTTAATGTAAAGAAAATAGATTAAAAAAAGTTAAATTACTCATTTAGTGATTTTCATGGGTAAACAATACATTAATACATAATTTATAACATATTAAAAAAAATCATAAAAATATCTAAAATAACTGCTGGAATCCAAATTTTCTGTTAAGTTCCATAAATGAAAAGCAAAGATAATTATGACCTTAATTTTTTGAATAGACTCCATAAATAAAAATAATTACCATTGTTAGCTCAGTTGTTTTGAATATCATATTATTTTAATATTTAATTGGTTTTTTCCCTAACCATGAAAAAGAGATAATAACAAGAATAATAGTTAAAAGGAACCAACTTAATGTTCTTATTTGAGAATGGTATAATTAAAGGAAGCGACTGAATATTTATTTGAGAATAATATGTAAATATGAGAATTCTCAAAACAATTGAGGAAAAAATCTATTTGATAAGAAAATTTAAAAAGATAACTAAGCATTGGAGTAACTTTGAGTTGTATATTTAGAAGCAATATCGAGAATTTTGCTTGGCTAAAAGATATTTTAGGCTCAAATGCACAAAATAAATCTAAATACTTTTTGAACCAATTGAAACTCTAAATCTCTCACCCATCAAACATAGACAATAACATATCAGGATAATGTCTGCAAGTATAATCCATAATGCTATTGAATTAAGATTGGTCAAACATACAACATTCTTAGAAATTCATGAAGATACATTATCTGAATCAAGATGACCTCACAATATAATGAATATGATAATTAAGATTGTCTCCTCATTGACATATATTCATTTTGAAATTAAATAATATGTTTTTCCTATTCAGTCTGCTAGTTTTATTTATTTGCATTATTTCTTTTGAGTGATCAATTTCTATATAAAACAGTTTATTTTATTTTTATATTCAATATAAAAATAGATTAAAAACATTTAACTAAATTGTAAACAAAGTACAAAGATTTTTTTGATTAGTTAACCTTATTGCAAAGATCAATATTAAAGTGATCCTTTCTGAATCATCTAATATAAAAAGCAAACTTTATAGTCACTAGATCAAGAATAGCAAGTGAAAATCCTATAATGATATTAGATTACTAATCATGCTGTGATTAGTTTTATTTTTATGTTAAATATTGAGTTTTGATTTTTTCTCATCCTGGATTATAATTCTACTTCATATGCAGCTTGCCTAATAAGCAATAATTACAAATCAAGCTTCATATTGTATGTTCATATAACAAGATCTAGAATCTGAGCAAAAGTACCTCGAATCCAATCATGCATGAGATACATATGTCAGGAACACTCATGTACCCTGCCCTGTTTGCCCATCTTCCAGATCTCTCAACTTATGAACAATAATTCTGATGATAATTGATTCATTTCATTCTTCCTGGCCAACTACACACAATGAAGAAACAAGAAGACTCTAAATAAACACTGGCACCACAGCAACACCATTATTACAATCGTGCTTACAAAACCTACATGGATAGATAGACTCATAGTCTATCCTATCATGTAATATGTATATATTTGCCAAATCTTACAAACTAGCAATATCTGTTTATAAATTTAAAAAAATCTATGAATTATTCATTAGAATTAAAGCAATGATTCGAAAACAATTGGTTGAACTTAAAATATAATTTAATAATAATAATCATACAATAATGATGAATTACATCTTTCTATGCTGATTCCTTATGGATGATTCTGAGCTTCATATTACACTCTATTTTATTGGAGAGATCATTATTTACATTTCTGCATGAGTATATACTTATTATTCTCAAATACATTAGTTTTGATGCAGTTAATTTGTATGTTAATAATGAGGTATCGATAATCAAGGTAGGTAACCACTAACAATATTATATATAGGTATATATACAACATTGACAATATCGTTCATGTTGTTATATAAAGATGCACACAAGGGAGACAACACTATTAACAATGTTATATAAAGATACACAGTTAGATAATAGTAAGAGCACTGTTAGATACAAGTACACACAACATTGGATGGCCAGCCTTTACTATTTTAATGGCAACACTTGAGTGTTTTAAACATCAAGGACATTTTATTTTGTTAATTATTGAGTGACTTTTATTTTAGCAATAATTATATTTTTACTAAGAGCTACATAAATCACAATGTTTATATATATAAAAAAAAGTAATATGTATGTGAGAAGTATTTATTATAAATGAAGGTAACATAGGGTTGATGAGAGATGCCAAAACAAATCAATTAAAAAGAGAGAAAGAGTTCAGTGATGATCATAACATTACGTATTATAGACACTCATAGGTTTTGTACTTAAATAGGAAAATGATAACAACAGTACCAGCAGAATAGCAATCCATAATTTTGATCTGATGAAAGGCTTCATCATTTAAAAAAACATAATAATAATCCTAAACCGATTTTCTTTTCATGTCTGTAGCGGAATCACCTTATTTGAAGAGGAAGAATCTGGATAGATGCTATGGGCCAGCTGTCTGGTGTCATCCCATGCAGAGCTACCATAATGCAGGCATATAGTTCCAAGGTCAAATTGCACCCCTGTCCTTGGAACTTGACATGAAGAAAGGGTGGGCTCGAATTTCCGATGCACTCACATGACAAAGCAAAATTTTAAAATATGGATAATAAAGCCTATGCTGGCAGAACACTTATACTAATGGTCATTAATGACATTATATAACCTATAATATCCAAAAAAATATCACACGTAAGGGTATGACGTAGTTACTGCACAGTGATAAAAATTTTAACTTAAATAATCTAAAAATCAAAATTCAATTAGCTAAGATCTCCTTTTTATTCTTCTTAATACAGATAAATTCCACATATGTTGAATAAAGCTATAATACTATGATCAGAGGGATGCTCTAACATTCAGAATAACATATTGAATATTATATATAATCAACAGTCAGTGGTCATTGAAATCAAACAAAGATAATAAATTGTATTTAAATAACTAATGAACCTCCATTTTTAGAATTTTAAATAGTGCTAATAATTTTATAATATTGGTAAAGTAAATTACATTTATAATATTGTTTACAAGAAAGAGTGGATGTCTTTTCCACTCTGGTGTTAATATATAATAAGAGTATAGATTCAAAATCTCTCCAACCTAGCAAGCATCTGGGATAAAAATATCATTAATTGTTTAGAGATCCCCTTTAACAATGGGTAGCTGAATTAAAATAAAAGTACTCAGGCGATTGGGGTTATTATTGGCATACTAACTTTAAATTTAGGATAATACAAAAACAATATACATATAATATTGAATAATAACTTAATTACTGCACCAAAGTAAAAAAATTATATTAGACTATGAGGCATAATAAAGAAATATTTTGTGAGTTTATAGAGAGTCAGAGACAAAATTAACAAAAACTAATCTAACATTATAAGTACTAATGATTGGCCTAAGCCCAGTTTTAGATCAGATTACATATTAGAAGTCATTAGCATATTTGCATTTAAAGAGGTTTTTAGATTTTTATAGAAAAGACTTATAAAGTCTTTAATGGCAGCATTGCACTATTACCTTCTGGTCTTGTTGATTGATGGGTCCATTCCAATGCGGCTCATCTTGCGGTCTAACTAGATTTCACATTCTTCTTTGCAGGTCAGGTAGCATTGCTCAATTATTAATTCTTTAAGCATAGTATAGTAGTTCATAGGTTTATAAGCATAGGGCAGCATCCTTACAGGATATGATTGTGGAACAATGAGGAAAGATGCATCTCTTCCCTCTACTCGGCAAACATTTTATTGAAAATTAAACTTGCATGGATTAGTTAAGCAACTCAATCGAAAATATAACACTCTATCTCTTGCCTTAAATTCAAGCCCTATTTATATTCGTAGAGATGTTTTAGGCATCCATTTAACCAATACTACCAGAAGCATTATAAAATACAGCCACTATCATATGGTTACAAACAGGATACTCTCTTTTGTTTTTATTGGAAAGAAAAATGCAATCCGGTTGATAAATTCTCAATTGATTGTTTTAAAATCTATTTGCAGGATTTACAAATAGATTCAAAATAGATAAAGTTTCCATTAGCAGATTTCACATTGTTTTTATATAATTTTTCTTTTCTAATGCTTATATAAATTTTCTCACACATACATGACTTTTAAATAACTTCCGTATTATAGTTATTGACATTATTAAATCGGTTATATATATTAAAATAATAAGCAAAAATTTTTTTGGCAATTTGGGTGTGTGTATATGTGTGGAAGATAAGGACTGAACCCTGTCTGGTAGTGACATATTGGATAGGACCATGAAGCTCAATGTGACTTTCAGATTGACTGCTTGATTTTCTCTGACTTACAGAACAAAAAACAAAAAAAAACTTAAAAAAAAATCTCCTTCAGGTATCAAGTATCAAAAGAATGGAATTGCATGAAATATATTCAAGATGCTGTGTTTGACTTTCAATATTACAATTTGTATCAGCCGCATTCCTTTCTGTTTTGGGATATCAGCTATCTTTTAACTAAAAGTTTAAAGCCTTATCTCTACCAATTTTTAGACTGTACTTTTTAATTTAAATATCACTCTTTGTTTCACTTTATATACATTTTAACTCTCTATAAATTTTACTCTATTTTTATACACTAAATAAAAATTACTCTCTCTATATATAACAATAATAAAAAAACAACACTGGAAATATTAAATACCATCTCTCAGTTTTGAGGATACTTTGGGATTACAGTTGTGACGTAATCGTTTGTCCATAATTAGTCTAAAACTTTACGGTTGTTACTTTTTTAAAGATTAGCAAACTTTATTTAAAATGAGTTTTTTGAATTCAAGTTAATTTTTAAAATTTATTATGAATACAATATTTGGGCAATAAAAAAATTAGTAAACAAGAGCAAATTTCGATATTGTTTATTTAATTCAAATCTTTTATTTATATCGTATTCATAATATTTTGTTAAAATTAACTTGAAATCAAAAACTCATTTTTTATGTGATGTGATGCACTGTGACTTCTCCTTAAACGGAGTCAGGAATCTCTCAGCAACTACGCTCAGAGAAACTGTTAGCCATTTTACCTTCCCTTTCCATTCCCCATCCTAAGTTTTCCCATAATCTGCTCCATCCCATTTCCACAACATAAACTTTGTCAACTCTATGGCCTTTATATCTAAATCCTCCTTATCTTTTCCCAAACCCAGCATAAAAACCAATAACTCACTTTTTGTATAATCACTTTGTTCATATTTATTCTTCCATAATTTCATTATTTGTACCCTTTCTGCTTCCAAGCATTTACATTCAATTAACAGATGCCTAATATTTTCTATGCCTTCCTTACACAATTTGGAGACTAAATCACCTATAATTTTCCATTTACATGTATATTCTCTTGTTGCTAAAGATCCCGTTCGAGCCTTAAACAATAATCTACTTTCCTTGCTATTATCATAAATTAACTCGCACCCAATGTTCCGTTTACTTCTATATATATTTAAACTCTTTTTACTCTCCATACTAGTTCTCCTCCAACTCCCTATTCTTTATTAATGCATCTATTCTTTTATTTTTTAAACATAACGTTTGCTAATGGCGCTGCTGTAATGTAATCGTCCGGTCATAATAATTCTAACTTTGTGAATTCTTCGAACACTTTAGATTTATTTTTTTAAAAGATTATAATTTATTCGATAAAATAATTTTGACAAGAGATGCGCGTACCCATGGCATCTATTGAAGACACGCCATTGCTACGAACTCATCAGTTATTATTACTTAAACTAGTTTAATTACAATATTTAAATATTTGCTCACAAAAAGCAATACAGTTATTTAATTATGCATTCTCTTACGCAGTATTAACTTACATATTTAAATATCCAAAATAAACATATATTAATGCGTGAAATATATGTAAACCTTAAAAAGTACGTTACCTACAAACTCACTTTTTAACATGAGACAAAGGGCAGTTCCTGTTTTCATCTCATGGTTCTCTTTTGCCCCGCCATCTACTGGGATTATAAAATTTTCAAACAAATAAGTGTTTTCCTGACGGTTTGTGATGATAGTAGTTTAGTTGTATTTATAAATACTGTTTCCATTATCTAATATTAAATATTGAATGTCTTAGAAAAATTTAACTTTATTTAAATTTTTCAATTACCTTCAACTTTTAATAATAGCATATAGGTTAGTATATTAATGTTGATATTACTTTTTATGACGTGTTAGTAAATGAAATATTAGAGTTGCGCTGAAAAGAAAGAATGATTCATGCATTGAAAAACCAAAAAAATATTAATTTTAATTGACCAATAAACGAACTCTTGTGGTTAAAATTAGCGTGTTTGTGTACTACTTAACATTTTTATTCACTTAACAAATTTATATATTAACGTCATCTACAAATAGCCCAAGAGTTTTTAAGATTTAAACTATTTAAAAAGCTATACATTATAAATAAATGAAACAATTAAGTATTTATCTTTTTACATTTTATTTTTCCTGACTTTGGATTTTCTTTTTCACCAATTTTTTTGTATTTTTATTTGCGTCCACCGTTCCCGCTATTTTTTTTTCTACATTAAATTGATTTTTAAATATTCGATAAATTTATCTTTTCTCTAATAAGGATTAATCTGGTATTCCTAACTTTGGTATCTATCATAAAATACAATACAGTTTTGATTTCATTGTTACACATACGAGCGCGCCTCCCACGATTGTCTCTGGTTTGTTCATACACGTTTCATCACCGAAAATTGTTTTGTGTCTTCTCTGAATTTTCGTCTATGTACTAATCGATACTGGTAAAGATCACATAGAATATCAAAAAACTCTTTCTGTTGATTGTGAATCACAAACTGTTTTGCAACAAATTGAAAAAATTTAAGATACTTTCAGGAGTTCCCAATTATTTTCATTTTTTTAAAGAGAAATTAAAAAACAGCATTAGTGTTTTTTTTTTTTTGTAGCATTAGTACCAAACCAAGATTTTTTTTTTTCCAATCTTGGTGAAAAGCTGGTCTTAGTGAAGTGTGAGCAATAACATGTTTTAGTTTTGTAGTTTAATAACATTTGAAGTTCTTTATTCATTTACCATTTGTGAATTTCACCATATTGATAATATTTGGAGAACAATTTTGTTTCATAGCTAAGCTAAAACTAAAGATTCTTTAATCTTTTTTATTATACATTCTATTAATATATATTTGTTTTATGAAGTGAACTTTATACTCCATTTTTCAGGCAACAAATAGTAATGTTGAGAGAACTAACATCTAATGCACTGTCAGAATTGCAAATGCTTTAAGTAATGAGGTATAGCTGCCCAATCCATATTGAGAAGTTTCGGATTGGTATATATTGATGTACTATATACCAGCATACTCAACTGTTAAATACTTTAGACAGCTGCAACTTTGTAACAGTAGAAACAAGATTTAAACTGCAATTGAAAACAAATGACAAAAACAATGGCCATCATATAAATGACAGCAGGTGTATGAAGCGAAAAGTAACACCACTACCATGGTTTGATGGAAAATGTACCACCATAGGTAAAAAGAAAAATCAATTTATAGTTCAATGAATTAATCAAGATACATATTGTTACTGATGTAATCATGAGTCCCAATCTCCAAAAGCAGAATGCAGTTCTGCTTCCAATAAATAAGTGAAAAAATAAATAAACAGATAATTTGGAACAATTATGAAAAATCTTCCAGTGATTGAAGTCAATTTTAACTTCTACTGTATGTGTATTGTATATGATAAAGTTCATGGATGAATCATTAAAGCATTGGCATGAGGGTGCAATGGGCTCCTGATGTTTGATG
>JAQFVV010013982.1:42731-58914 GCA_028023455.1 Epiperipatus broadwayi
TGGACCCATCAATCAACAAGACCAGAAGGTAATAGTGCAATGCTGCCATTAAAGACTTTATAAGTCTTTTCTATAATAATCTAAAAACCTCTTTAAATGCAAATATGCTAATGACTTTTAATATGTAATCTGATCTAAAACTGGGCTTAGGCCAATCATTAGTACTTATAATGTTAGATTAGTTTTTGTTAATTTGGTCTCTGACTCTCTATAAACTCACAAAATCTTTCTTTATTATGCCTCATAGTCTAATATATTTTTTTTACTTTGGTGCAGTAATTAAGTTATTATTCAATATTATATGTATATTGTTTTTGTATTATCCTAAATTTAAAGTTAGTATGCCAATAATAACCCCAATTGCCTGAGTACTTTTATTTTAATTCAGCTACCCATTGTTAAAGGGGATCTCTAAACAATTAATGATATTTTAATCCCAGATGCTTGCTAGGTTGGAGAGATTTTGAATCGATACTCTTATTATATATTAACACCAGAGTGGAAAAGACATCCACTCTTTCTTGTAAACAATATTATAAATGTAATTTACTTTACCAATATTATAAAATTATTAGCACTATTTAAAATTCTAAAAATGGAGGTTCATTAGTTATTTAAATACAATTTATTATCTTTGTTTGATTTCAATGACCACTGACTGTTGATTATATATAATATTCAATATGTTATTCTGAATGTTAGAGCATCCCTCTGATCATAGTATTATAGCTTTATTCAACATATGTGGAATTTATCTGTATTAAGAAGAATAAAAAGGGAGATCTTAGCTAATTGAATTTCGATTTTTAGATTATTTAAGTTAAAATTTTTATCACTGTGCAGTAACTACGTCATACCCTTACGTGTGATATTTTTTTGGATATTATAGGTTATATAATGTCATTAATGACCATTAGTATAAGTGTTTTGCCAGCATAGGCTTTATTATCCATATTTTAAAATTTTCCTTTGTCATGTGAGTGCATCGGAAATTCGAGCCCACCCTTTCTTCATGTCAAGTTCCAGGGACAGGGGTGCAATTTGACCTTGGAACTATATGCCTGCATTATGGTAGCTCTGCATGGGATGACACCAGACAGCTGGCCCATAGCATCTATCCAGATTCTTCCTCTTCAAATAAGGTGATTCCGCTACAGACATGAAAAGAAAATCGGTTTAGGATTATTATTATGTTTTTTTTTAAATGATGAAGCCTTTCATCAGGTCAAAATTATGGATTGCTATTATGCTGGTACTGTTGTTATCATTTTCCTATTTAAATACAAACCTATGAGTATCTATAATACATAATGTTGTTATCATCACTGAACTCGTTCTTTCTTTTTAATTCATTTGTTTTGGCATCTCTCATCAACCCTATGTTACCTTCATTTATAATAAATACTTCTCACATACATATTACTTTTTTATATATATAAACATTGTGATTTATGTAGCTCTTAGTAAAAATATAATTATTGCTAAAATAAAAGTCACTCAATAATTAACAAAATAAAATGTCATTGATGTTTAAAACACTCAAGTGTTGCCATTAAAATAGTAAGGGCTGGCCATCCAATGTTGTGTGTACTTGTATCTAACAGCGCTCTTACTATTATCTAACTGTGTATCTTTATATAACATTGTTAATAGTGTTTTCTACCTTGTGTGCATCTTTATATAACAACACGAACGATATTGTCAATGTTCTATATATAATATTGTTAATGGTTACTTATCTTGCTTATCGATACCTCGTTATTAACATACAAATTAACCGCATCAAAACTAATGTATTTGAGAATAATAAGTATATACTCATGCAGAAATGTAAATAATGATCTCCCTAATAAAATAGAGTGTAATATGAAGCTCAGAATCACCCATAGGGAATCAGCATAGAAAGATGTAATTCATCATTATTGTATGATTATTGGTATTAAATTATATTTTAAGTTCAACCAATTGTTTTCGAATCATTGCTTTAATTAATGTTGATATTCTAATGAATAATTCATAGATTTTTTTAAATTTATAAACAGATATTGCTAGTTTGTAAGATTTGGCAAATATATACATATTACATGATAGGATAGACTATGAGTCTATCTATCCATGTAGGTTCTGTAAGCACGATTGTAATAATGGGTTTGCTGTGGTGCCAGTGTTTATTTAGAGTCTTCTTGTTTCTTCACTGTGTGTAGTTGGCCAGGAAGGATGAAATGAATCGATTATCATCAGAATTGTTGTTCATAAGTTGAGAGATCTGGAAGATGGGCAAACAGGGCAGGGTACATGAGTGTTCCTGACATATGTATCTCATGCATGATTGGATTCGAGGTACTTTTGCTCAGATTCTAGATCTTGTTATATGAACATACAATATGAAGCTTGATTTGTAATTATTGCTTATTAGGCAAGCTGCATTTGAAGTAGAATTATAATACAGGATAAGAAAAAAACAAAACTCAATATTTAACATAAAAATAAAACTAATCACAGCATGATTAGTAATCTAATATCACTATAGGATTTTTACTTGCTATCCTTGATCTAGTGACTATAAAGTTCACTTTTTATATTAGATGATTCAGAAAGGATCACTGTAATACTGATCTTTGCAATAAGGTTAACTAATCAAAAAAATCTTTGTGCTTTGTTTACAATTTAGTTAAATGTTTTTAATCTATTTTTATATTGAATATAAAAATAAAATAAACTGTTTTATATAGAAATTGATCAATCACAAAAAATAATGCAAATAAATAAAACTAGCAGACTGAATAGGAAAAACATATTATTTAATTTCAAAATGAATATATGTCAATGAGGAGACAATCTTAATTATCATATTCATTATATTGTGAGGTCATCTTGATTCAGATAATGTATCTTCATGAATTTCTAAGAATGTTGTATGTTTGACCAATCTTAATTCAATAGCATTATGGATTATACTTGCAGACATTATCCTGATATGTTATTGCCTATGTTTGATGGGTGAGAGATTTAGAGTTTCAATTGACTCAAACAATATTTAGATTTATTTTGTGCATTTGAGCCTAAAATATTTTTTAGCCAAACAAAATTCTGGATATTGCTTCTAAATATACAACTCAAAGTTACTTGAGTGCTTAGTTATCTTTTTAAATTTTCTTATCAAATAGATTTTTTCCTCAATTGTTTTGAGAATTCTCATATATACATAATTCTCAAAAAAGAACATTAAGTCACTTCCTTTAATTATACCATTCTCAAATAAGAACATTAAGTTGGTTCCTTTTAACTATTATTCTTGTTATTATCTCTTTTTCATGGTTAGGGAAAAAAACCAATTAAATATTAAAATAATATGATATTCAAAACAACTGAGCTAACAATGGTAATTATTTTTATTTATGGAGTCTATTCACAAAATTAAGGTCATAATTATCCCTGCTTTTCATTTGTGAAACTACAGAAAATTAGGATTCCAGCAGTTATTTTAGTTTTTTTTATGATTTTTTAAATATGTTTTATGTTTTAATGTATTGTTTACCCATGAAAATCACTAAATGAGTACTTTAACTTTTTTAAAACTATTTTCTTTACATTAAAGTGGTTAGATTATCCAATACTTCTTCTGTAATTATTGCTGTGACTCAAAGCTCTTTTTTTTGCCTTTATCATTGATACAAATGTCTCAAATTCAATCTTCAACTAAAATTTTTTTTTAATTTTTTTTTTTTTTTTTTTTTTTATTAAAATTTTTTTTTTTTTTTTTTTTTAATTTTTTTTTTTTTTATTCATTTTTTGATCTTTGACATTTCTCTATATACTGGAAATTACACTGTTGTTCTGAATTTGATTGGAAATATTTCCTGTCTTTAATGTCTAAACCTTTTATCTGACTTTCTCATTATTTTTGTAATGTTCATCTGTATACTTATTATATCTCCAATTTTTGTGCAATTTTCTTCTTTGTGCTATTAGTAGTTTTTTCCTGCTGTATTTAATATTCATTAACAATTTTTTTGTTTAGTATTATTCAATAATTTTTAAGCTATATATTCATTCCTTTGAGTTGCTTTCAATTAAAACAAAAAAAAAGCTTGGAAGATTGATAATATTTGACCATGCCTTATCTATATTAATAGTTACTATTCAAAAATAAAGTAAATATTTGGATTATATATTTTTTAATGTTATTTTATCATTAGCATGCTCATAACATATGTCAGATGACCATTTAATGTAATTCTAGTTGTTTTAAAAGAATAGGTTGTAGAAAAGCAGTGCAAAACTTACAGATAACAGAGTAACCAGAGATGGCCTCAACATCCATTGGTATTCAGTTTTGTCCCTGTGCAACTCAGTTACCATATTCCAAAATTAGAGTCAAGTAGAATTAAACATACTATTTAATTTATGTTAGAGGTATTAAGTATGATTGATAGCTTAAGATCTTACTGGAAGATGCTGTTATGCCAAACTATCTACTTGATTTCACTAGTTAGGTGGCCAGTAAATGCACTAACAATACTGTTATCCCCCCCCCCCCCAGAATGATTATTCTAGACAAAATGTGTTATATAAAGAACTTTAGCACACAGCAGTTGAGAACAGTTAGTCCAAATGGCTGCCAAAATTAAAACGATGCTTTTCTCAAAATTGATAAAAGACAATGTTAACGAAGTTAGTTTTAGTAAATTACTTCCTGTTAAAATTCAGATGGAAACAAATTCATATAGACTTTAATTAGATGAGTAAACAAACTATTTGGAGTGTAATGAACTGTATAATTATTAGCAGTCCCAAAAGTAAGCAGGATAAATTATTGACAGTAATTTAATTTTTTTGTACTTGTTATATTGCTAAATTAATGGTTCAGCAAACATAAATAAACTTACTGATATATACATATATATTGTAACCCCTCTCTTCATCACCAACAACCACAATTACCCGGGAGTGCCAATTCTATGGATCATAGAATAAACTATTAATCTAACTTTACCTTAAAACTATAAATGAGGCTCTTACATAAAGTTTTACCTAAGCTTAGCTAAGTTGAGGGATACAGAGGCCTATGAGGTGTAGAATGTACATTAGATGTGGGAGGAAATATTATAATTAATAGGAAATAAAACATCTATTAAATTTTATAATAAATCAGAATTAAATTGGTAAAATTCTACCATCTAAAATTAACAAGTTATAGTCTATACTTCACCTCCTCCCCTCATCATCCACATGCATTGAACAAACTCTACCATATTGGAAAATTAAACTAATGTCTAGTAACTATAATGTATAGCAGGTTGGATCTGAACATAAACTAAACCTGACATTACTAAATTTTTAAGTATACACTAATCTAAACTAGTTAACTGAATTAATATTTAGTCTAAATTAATAATTGAATATCTCAGGGAATTAATTTATTGCATGGCTTAATCTAAAATCTCTACCTCTCAACAACTATTATTTAATATTATGAAAGTAATGAAATAAATTAAGCAATACCCTAACAAAATAATAGTAGTTAGATAATGAAAGAAATAGGGTACATTTTGATTTCAATTCATCATCTAAACAATAACTGAATGATAAAACCTTTAGAGAATCAGTAAATAATTAACATTTCTTACAGTGTTTGGATCAAGGAAATCAATATCATCACATCTGGATATGTTTGTCATTAAATTAAATAAAAATATAATCATATCATATTAGATAAAGTAAATGTGTGAACATGTGTGGAAATATGAAATACGAATGTATGTTAAAGAAGAATTCTGAATACAATTTTGAATAATAAAACATTTATTAAAAAAATATAGTTAAGCAAACATTTAATTTTTTTATAATTGGTGCATGTACAAGTTATAGAAGTATTTAACATCAATGGTTGAAAAAAAACATATATAAGAGCAGAAATCACAAGATAAATTTCTAATTTCTAATCTGACACATCTCATCTATCAAGGCACTTTGATAGACTTATGGAAACACATTATATTTTTAACACTAAAATAATACAATAAAATAAACTCCTTACATTTTCATTGCAAATGATTTTAGGATATCAGTCACTTCTGATACACATAGAGTTGAAGTAATATAGCCTTACACTTCTAGCAATCAACTACAAAAATTTACTTTATATTCGACATCTTGTTTTTTATAGCATTCTTAAATTATTAATTAAGCTAATAAGTCTATAATAAATAACATATGGTTAAATATTTCAATTACATTATAAAATAAAACTAAAAATTTTGGCATTTTACTTTAAATGCACATTAACTAAAAATAAAGGGGTTTAAACCTAAGAATAAACACAAAATAAGATCAAACTATACTATGCAAAATGGTAATAATTCTATCAATAAGCTATGTTTTATCTTTGCAAAATAGAAATGAACAATGTTATCAATTAACTATGTTTTGTCCTCTTTTGCTTGCTTATTCCAGTGATGATTAAATATTATGGAAGCTGATGATATGAAATTTAAATGATAAATGCAAAATGATTTGGAATCATAATTAAAGTTAGGCATTAATGATGGGTTTTTCCATATCTTTTTAATTAATACTTTATATATGTGTCTGTATTATGCTGTGTGTCATTACATTAAATAATTAACACTAATCAATCCAATCGGTTTACTTATGAACTTGTAAATAAATCATAATATGGACAATGACAATGGCCCAAACAAGCTTTAGCACTAATTCTAATACAGCTGTTTTATGAGAAAATCAATTCTACTTTTATGCTTCTTTTTATCAATAAATTATCTGGCACATGGCTATGAGTATATGATGAAAGCATTCCATAAGGCATATGGGAATAAAAGATTTTCACAATTCTATAACTAATCAGACAATAACTCCCAAGTCTAACTTCTGAGACTAAATAAACTGGTGGGAATAAATTCTCATCACCAAAAATCAGGGAGATAAAATACTTGGATTCATATACTCTAATTCGTACAATACAACTATCAAAACTGGAGGATTCAATCTACTCCTATCAAATACTTCAATAAACAAAAGGGAGAGATTACTCTAACCCATACAATATACTATGCAATCTACCCATGTCAAATACTCACCTAAAAGGGGAGAGATTACTCAATCCCATAAGACACAACAAAACATCACTAATTTCATTCTACATAGCCACTAAATACTTTTCTTATCCAAACATAATAAAGAACAATAAATTCATACTTAAACAAATTCTAATCTTTCAAATTCAATTGGCCCATTCTCATTCTCCAAAACCGATGGCATTATATCATTTTTTCTTTTAATTCAAACCTTATTATAGTTGGATTCAATAATAGACATGCATATACAAGCATAATAATATACAGACAATTACAAATCCCAGTAGGTAAAGAACTACTGTAAAAATATCAATTACTAACTGTAAAAGCAATAATGAGTAAACATTTCACATCTGATATAATATTTATAACTCGGAAACATATTAATTACGGTTGAAAAGCAAGGCAAAATAATTTCTACTGGCAAGGTAAGAAAATCTTTTTATAGTGCATTTGCATTAGCACAGAATTAAAGTAAAAGTTTGGTTTAAATAAACAATAAATCTTTATATTGAAAATAACTATTTTCTAATCTATTGGAAAATGCAAAGATATACTATAAAATTTTATGTAACAAACTACTTTTAAAATAATTGTTTACCCCTTCAACCTTCAATGGACATCTCCATTTCCAACATGCATGTATGTTTATAATATGGCACATGATAAAACTTATACTAAAATAATAAATACCTTGTATAATATTTTCCCCTTATATTATACATTTATGAGACATTCTTGAAGACATAATAATAAATATAATAATAAAAATCATAAAACCACCTTTAAACTATCTATCTACTGAATACTATTAAATAATAATAACTAAAGTTCTTTTTTCTTCTTGGTTGAAAACGAAAAGTTTATTACAGTTTATAAATGACATCCCTTGGTCATATCTTAAATAATAATAATTAGCACAAAGATAAATACTGATGAACACATAACACATTCCTGCAGGAAGACAAACAATATTATTTTGAGATCCAGAATAGTGTATTCAATGTTCTTAGCAAAGCTAATAAATCACTGTTAACATTATATAAGATAATTTTTTATTAAGCACTAAACATTTTATCATGACGCCAATAAAGTAATAATTGATATTTCGTTCATGGGATATATTCAAGCATGTATTTTATATTTTCAGAGCCATTCATAAATGCATATAATTATTTAACTGATAGTATTTATTTAAATTTCCATGAGTTGGTTGGCAATATTCTATATAGGGAAATTCCACCGCAAATGAGGAGAACAATTAATAAAGTAGAGTCATATTCAGTTTTATCTATTTTTATAAATTCATTCCTCACAGTAATTGAAAAAAAAAATTAGACAATCAGTTAAATTATACATTTAGTCTTATTTTTCTAATAGGCAAAAATATAAATAGTCAGGCAAGTGTTCCAATAATAATGACAATAAAAATAAATGATTCATATGCATTCTTCTCAACCTTCTTTGATAACTAGCTCAAATTTATCATTAAGAGTTCTTGATATGTTTAATAACAGTTCGCACATTTTCCCAACATAATAAAAATATACACATGCTTCAGTTCCCTTAATATTATAATTAAAATTTAAGAAAAATAATTTTGAAAAATAAACAAACATTCTTCTTTCTTCACAATTAGGATTAAAATTTAAATAGAATAATTTTAAAATATAATTATGTACTTCCATTTTTCCCCCATATTAATAATTACTTTTAAATATTTTATAATGTATATACACTTATGCATTTAAAATAATGATTTGAGAATTCTGAAACTGTCGATTAAGAATAAAGATTAATGTACCTTTACAGTTGTTTACGCTATCATTTTCAGGAAACTTTTCATACTTTTAACTTTCAACTTGGCTCCTTGGAAGAATCAGCTTTTAATAAAAATTGTACTATTAAACTTTGTTTAGAGAATAATTTGGAGTTCTATCAGTAGAGAATCTTAGTTGGTAGTCCTTTTAGAATTGTAATTAACCCCTCTTATAGACTTCCAGACATTACCTAAGCATTATTCTTCCAATAATCCAAGGTTTTTGAAAGTTCAAAGGTCATCAGACAGGGAACTATTTGCTCCTCCCATTGCAATAAGACTTAATTAGGAGATTTTTATGCAAGAAACTTTCTTATCTTGAAAAAGAAAGAAAGTAGAGGAAAAAAAAATTATCTGTCAAAATAAAATAAAGATTAAAATATTAAATTGAACTAGGAATTAAATATTTTGTATTTTTAAAGTAACAGAATAAAATTAATGACAATTTAACAAGTAAAATATTTTGCAGCATATTTGTTGTTTAATAACTCACCAGTCCAGTAATCCATAAATTCATTTAAAATATAATTAAGCTGGTTTTTAAAACTATCAGTTGTAAAGTAAATATTTGGATATGAGACATGATATTTGATGGTTTAATGAACTACATGGATGAAAATGAAGTTGAACAATAGCACAGACGTAGGAATATTTACAAACAATATACAATAGGTATAACTGATATGACTAAAAATGACAGTTTTAATGATGATGAGTTAAACATATTTCACTGTTTATACTATAGATTAAAATATGAAAAGCAAATGAACTAGAGAATCACTCAAACAAATCTTAATACTGTTCTGCAGACAAATAAAACAAATTAGGATTAATTCAAACTAGACCGACTACTTTTATGACAAGCCACCCCCCTATCCTATCATTGATTATATACTAAAGTAAGATATTAAACATCTAATAATCACCAAATTGCATCTATAAGTACTTTTAAGTATAGTTTTAAGTCATTAATAAAAAAAATTTTTAAATTTCAAGTTATTTCATTCTTTTTTAATAAGATGGCATCAGAAGTTACTGATACAGTATTGCATAATGATAATTAATATTTCTGGTGCCAAACCAGAAGGTTACTATATATATATTGAAGCAGTCGGATCTGAGTTCGATCCTAGCTTCATGACATCTAGCCATAAGCCCACTTCAAGCCCTAGTACTAACCTTAAATTTCCGATGCAATGGGGCTTTATACGTTCAATCCACGCTAATTTCCATAAAGGAAACTTATTTTATAAATGCGTATTAAAATTAATTCTTTCAGATTAAATTGATCAATTCTATTAATAAATTCATGATAAAATTATTCATGAATTTATATATATTACAACTGCATGGATTGTGCGTATATATTTGTAAATATTTAAATATATATAATTGTTTGAAAGTTTCATTGCGTCGGGAATGTTTGATTTATTTTTAAATAATTTATTAAAGTTTTATTGATTAAAAGCTACATTCTTTTGATAAGCTTTCAGATATTCCCTTTCCAAAAACAACAGTTAAAGTTTATTAATTAGAAAAAAAAGATAAGGATTTCCTAATTAAAATCATTTTCAGATTTTAAGAATTCATTTTCTAATTAGAAAATGAATTCAAGTTAATGAGTTTGAAAGCCTTATTGAAGGAATGTATCTAAAAACAACCAGTAAATCTAAAAACATTGATAATAAAAGAAGCACGAGCCTGAAGGCACTAGAGGACAGCATATATAGCTCTGAAAAGTTTGGAAAAGGAGAGAAGCCATCTTTGTTGTAGGAAGTGCCAGCAAACTCTATGCATTTAAAAATTATGAAATTAAATAGTGTTTCGATCATGGTAAACGGCTAAAACATCAGGAATCTGGCTATCGGTTCCTGAAGTCCTCTAGAAATCTTCAATGGAGCTGCTGAATCTTTTCCGGACCAATCATGTGGCTAAAATTATGAAAAGCCACTAATATGCTGTCCAAGTAATCAACTAAATGGATGCCTACGTTTTCCTCACCCGGATGTGTAATTTAAGGAAACCAGCCCGGAAGAATGGGTAATATACTTCTAAAATGAACCTTAAACCTTCTGGCCAGTTCCGAACTTTATTTTACACTCCCTTTAAGAGCTCTTTTATTCTTTAATGTATAATCTTTATAAAACCTTCTATTTATGCTATGTAAATTTATATCGTAATTATCTCAATCTCTAGTCTTTAAACTTTTTCTTTTCTTACTTGGCGGTTCATTTACTATATTATATATTGTGTGATTTACTAATATTGCTATTTTTGATTATATGCCAATAATCCTTCGACTCGATGATCTCCTTTGTTTCTCTTGCTTTATACAAATGTAACATTAAGTCTAATAGTAATTCTCGCCCGTTAGAACTAGATTTATACAGTTCGATCAATCATCGAGTTGAAAGAAATTATTAAATGATTGTTATTTTATCATTGGCTAATAATAAATTATTAGCTTCATTTTTCACCTATGTCCCCAGCTCCTATTTAATTTACAAATGATTATGTATTCACAAAATGTTAATATGCTATTTTCTTGTTTCACTAATATTGATTTATTTATTCATGTATAATCTTAAAATGTTTTTTGCAAAGGGCTGATAAAGGAATCAATTAAATATATTCTAATTTAACTTTGTTATTTTGTATTAAGATTCAGGAAGGGCACGATGTTTGGGGCATAATTAATATAATTTACAAATACTTTAAAATAGTTCGTTAAAAGCTCATTTGACTTTAATTAATTGATCAAGTCATCACATAGAGCATTCTATATGGGTTTTGTATTCAAACGATGACTATCAAGTCATCATCGTAGAACATTGCTGACATAGGGCAATCTTCCGCTCCGTTAGGCTGGTCGGTGATCATATTTCTGTTATTTAAAATTATTGAGGAAGAAAGCACTTCCTCTCCTGTTCATATTAGTCAAAGGGCATAAGACTTGTTAGATGCAAGCTGCCATAGGACTTCGATCATCGACTAGCGATCGTCTTTCAATTTCACTTTCTAGCTCATAATTCGTCAGCACCGTTACCTCTCTGTTCCGGTAAAGCTCGCTCTGATGCTCGTAATTCATGATGAAGTGATTTCAATTAAAGTTGAACAAATTATCAGTTATATTTAATTAAATAAGTTTTCCAATAAAGATTAAAGTTATGCCCTAAAATACATATCTTGCTCTTCATGAATGAATTTGCAAATGTGAAAATAAATCTCACATTCTGTCGTAATAAAATAGAGTAATCATTTCCTTTACTAATGAATACCTTTATCTGCCTTTATTTTCTTGTTGGGGGCATAGACATAGAATTCCAATATTGCGTAATATTCATTGGCATATAATAAGGACCGCCACTCTTATTATTATTATAAATTCTGTTAAAGGCTAGAGGTAATTAATACCATCATTATTTTATTCAAACAAAAACAAATTATTATTATTAAATATTTTCTAAACACACTTGGTTTCTTAGTTCTTAATTCTTTTATAATTATTTTAATGTTAATGCTCGCTGTCTGTGTTGGCAACCCGAACATATACATATGATTCGACTTAAAATTATTTTTAGTCAGTTTATTATTATATATTAATGTCAGTTCAGGGGGCTCTAGTCCTCACCAACCGTTGAGCTAGTTTCTTGGCGCATAGCACTGTGCCGTCGATTTATACTAATCTGAGCTGGTGAGTTGGGTTTGAATTCAGTTTTGGTTCAGCTGAGTTTGGATCCGACTTGCGTTCTTATGGTGGGTTTTTCGACCGGTACAATATATATGTAATATTATAAATCAATGTCTGTATTTCTTCAAAATAATATACGCAAATTTATAAATAAATATTTAAAAATGCAGTATTTAAAAGCTTATAAAAAATATATGTATAACCGTCACTTAGGAGCGCTTTCAACCAACTTGTGGCTAACAAGTTGGTTGAAAGCGCTCCTGATTATAGTATAAAGTTTATATCTATTCAGATAATAACTCCAAAATTCAATGCAAAGAAAAATAATAATATAACCATACTCACCTGTTAATTCTGGGATTTGATTTCTGGATTATGAGATATAGTTATTTTAAATAAATTTTATAATATAGAAACATTATCTTGTGTCTCATGAATATAATTAATCTATGAATTCATGTGCATAACTGGACAATAATAAGACAAATTTATTTGGTTTAAATTAAATTAAAAATGTATTAATAAATAAATATCAATTAAATAATACATATATGTAATTATATAACTGAATATTTAAATAAGTCAATTATTTTATATAGCATGATGTTTTTTTATAAACCATAATATTTAAACAGCATTAAACTGTTGCACATGCACTTTGGATTATAAATATAAAATGAATGAATATTAAACACTTCAACCACATGATAAAGTCTTTGGAAAAGACATTCTATCTTTTCCAAAGACTTTATCATGTGATTGAAGTGTTTAGTATTCATTCATTTTATATTTAAAATCCAAAGCGCATGTGCAACAGTTTAATGCTCTCTTTCCAAAGACTTTATCATGTGGTTGAAGTGTTTAGTATTCATTCATTTTATATTTATAATCCAAAGCGCATGTGCAACAGCTTAATGCTGTTTAAATATTATAACTGAATATTTGTAAATGCAGTAACTAAATAGTTAAAAAATATTTTATCCACTTAGGAGTGCTTTCGATTATCCCAGTAATCTGTGTCAACTAAAGCTTTAAAATGCTAACTATATATATATATATATATATATATATATATATATATATATATATATATATATAATCAATAAATTATAAACAGTCAATATGCACACATACAATCTAATTGAATGTCCAATAAATCATAAATTATCCATAATTTAATATTTATGTATGCAATTTTCTATTAATTTCCAATTATTTAGTAACAAATATGAAATATATGCCTGTATCACAAATGTGTTGCAGAACACTCATAATTTCCAAAATATAAGAGAGTTTAATATATATTTCTTCTTGTATATTTTATAATATATATACAAAGATGAATCCAGCAATTTATTAATATGAATTTAAGAATAAAATAAAGTAAATACTTTTTGCAATAAAATCTTTTTGAATATCCAGTGTAAATGATATATTTGAAGTTAATTTATAATCACTAAATAAATAAAAAAAATTATCATTTTTAATATTAAAATAACATTTACCATACCACAAATATGAGTTTAAATTTAGAAAAAATATAACTCTCATAATTTTGTATATGAATAGATTACCATTTAACTTAAAATTATATATATATATATATATATATATATATATATATATATATATATATATATATATATATATATATATATATATATATATATATATATATATATATATATATATATATATATATATATATATCAGTAAATACAATACATTTTAAATGAAGATAAATAAAAGTATATATCAATAATAATGACAAACAAAAATAAATGACCTGAATAAAAGTCATTAAATACTGTATTCTTAATTTAAAGTACATTTTTTCAATTACATTTTTATGTATATATTCAAATTATTCTTCATGTAATAATTATTTGTTTCATATGATGTTACACATATAGGTATTATTTTATACTTATGATGACATAAACAGATATGATTTCATGAGCAAGTTTTATTTAAAAAAATATGAGTGAATAGATGCTAGCTTTTACATAGAACAATATGATGGGAAATTAAACTGATTTGTATCTCAGAAAAATATAATCAATTGATTTAATAAAATCTCATAGCCAAATAAATGATTCTTGTACACCTTTTTCTGCTTGTATTTCATCTTTAAAATAAATGTAACATGCATTTTGAAGAATAAAATATTCTGATGGTTTACATAACAGTTTTTGTGATTTTTGTTTTTATAATAAATTTGTCATTTTTTCAGAAAATTTTATCAATAAGCTGCCCTGATCTATTGACAGACAATGTTTTTTATCCCTCCATTTTGTTAAGTCAATTATATACTTTTAAGATAATAAAAATAAAATCAAATGAAGAAATTTATAATTTTCTCATTTAAAGCAAGCACAAGAGAGATAAATATGAGTTCAAACTTGTCAGATCCTATTTATAAGATTTCTTTATTGAAGTCAGTGTAACTATAGAAATTATTTATATTTACTGATTAAGCTATTTCTAGTAGCATTCTTTTAATAAAACTATATTATTAACCAAATAAAAATAAATAATTTAGAATTATTACGTACAATAAAATTCATATTTGACAATACCAATACTATTTTTCATTTGAACAACAAATAAACAATTTACGCTATATTTTCAATACATTACACTGGAAATATATTTTTATACATATCTTTTAGTATAATATTATACAAGTAAAAGGATAAATATATATTTAAAATATTAAATATTTATTTGTAGTGTTTATAATTTACTATCATGAATGCAGTAACAAAAATGAAACATAATAATAATAATAATTCCATCCAAATCATACACTTTATTATTCACATAGTTATTTTTTAAAAAAAATAAATAAAGTTAACTTAAAATCTTATAATGCAATTACTAATAAATCATTTTATATTAATGTTATTGTTGTCATAGAAACACAGTTAATATTTCATAAGTTAACAAATTCATTATCAAAAAATTGAACAAGAAAGAGAGAAAAACAAAGTTATGACTGACATCATACCACATACTGAAATGCATTTTAAATTTCAGTAGGCACAATATATATATATATATATATATATATATATATATATATATATATATATATATATATATATATATCTTATTTGCTCCAATCTTTTCTTTATGTTAGATTTTTCACAAATATCACTAATTTTACATCTTTTTATTTTGCTGTAATATCATATTTGAACTCCTTATTTTAATCACTATATAGCAATTTTTTATTATTATAGATAATCTGATATTTCTCTAAGGAAGACTGAAGGACAGTCGAAATATCAGATTATCTATATTTTTTTTATATAAAGTGTTTCAAGTATGGAATGTAAATTTGTATATATATATGTGTGAGTGTTTGGCTATTGTTTTTCTTATTTTTTACAGAAATTGCCACCAGTATACATATTTTGTGCTGAACCAGTACTCATTAGTGATGAGTTTATATTAAGATAGCAAATCTTTAAACTTTAATGGAGAAGCTTCAGTCTTCTTCACTCTCCAAATCTTCAGGCATTCATATTATTAAAAATTTGAGGATGAAATACTCAAAGCTCTTGTTGGTGC
>JAQFVV010013983.1:0-58838 GCA_028023455.1 Epiperipatus broadwayi
ATATGCTTTGAAACACATATATGACTTGCTTTATTGATAATTATAGGTAAATAGAATTAAAGAGCTAATCTTGTTTTATTGTATGCATTGGTAAAAATAAAATAGATTGTAAATAGTTCACTGCAAAACAATATTTTTTCAAACAATCCACTCACACACACACACACACACACACACACAAACAAACAATGAAAGAAATAGTTGTGAGAGTCTTAGTGGTTTGTATCTTGTTTTATCTTACAGTTGGTAGTAGCTAGATTGCTATTTATTAACAAATAATTAAATGATTTACTTGATTGGCTTCTAATAAAAACCTACAACTGCTTATAAACTAAAAAATTTCCTCTGTTTTCTTACACAGATTCAAAGATCTTGTGTGAGTGTTAGATGCAGTAATCACTACAATAAAAACACTTGTCTTAGATACATTACAAAGAATATATACCCATTATATATGCATATTTGATTTCAAGGCTCTTAGTAGATTATATAAATTAGCAATAGTAACTGTTGCTTTATTTGCAATACTGTACATTATTCTGTTTTATTTATATAAATAACATTTTCAACACACACATATACATATATAAAGCACAAATACATTAAAGCAATTAAGTACACATATTTATGATACAAATTAATTTAAAAATTACAGTGTAAAAACAAATTAAAATTATAAGCAAAAATAATTTTTAAAAGAATAGAGTAATAATGCAGACAATATGTTTATTTATATGAGTTATCACTGTTTGCATATAAGTTTAATCAATCATATTTCTTCCAAAAAATAAATAAATAAACATACTGTATTTTTTATTGATATAAAATTAATTTATTTGTCTTTTTTTTATTATTCTATGAATAAATAATTCATTTTTCTTAAATAAACAAAATTCTAAATATATATTTTTTTCCATTGATAATTAAATTTATAATTAGAATTTTATTATTTATAGGATCAATTTCATAAATTCTCCTAGACGTAACCTGCTGTGATAATAAGTCTTTAAATTAATTTCAAGTTTTTCAAAATAGAAAACTAAGAAAAAAATTATACAATGTGGTTTTCACTTAGATTATATAAAAAAAACATGATTGAGTGAGTGTATTTGATTGAGTAAATGCAAAACTTGTCAGCATGAGATTTAGGGAAAGCATTACAAAAAAAAAAAGAAGATTGCTGTATGAGAATGTAATATATATATATGATGTTTTATTACTAATTGTTTGTTGGACTAAAATAACATCATAACAAAAATTCAGACAAATAACGATGTTTTATTTTTAGCTTACTTACTATTTTATTTTGGACAGCAAATGTGATGGCTTCATTGCACATAATTTTAAACCTTCAAAACAGAAATAATTTCTCCAATCTAATCTATTTTATCTGAGTTGGCTTTGCATATCATGTTCATGAAGTTAATCTCATGCATTTCATTATCACATTAATTTAAATTTTAAGCTGTACAAATCTGAATATTTTTTGACTACTGATTAATTACATTATTAGGAATTTGTAATGAACTAACTTTTTTTTCTCTTTTATATTTCCTGTGACAGTATACAATAACAGGTTAGCTTCTCATAAAAGCACATAAATTTACAATTGACAGTATTGCTATGTTTCATTGTATAAACTACACAGCACAATTGTTTGTGCTTATTTTATTTTGGAACTATTTATAAGTTTTTTTTATATCAATTGCTGACTTAAATCCAATATTAAATTCATCATTACAAATATCATTATTTATTCATTGCATATTATTTACTTCATCATAAGGAATTGATATTCCATTAAAATTTACTGTATAAAAATAACACATCAAAGTCCTCTTGATGTAATATAAAGGTAATGGAACAATTTCATTTAAGAATGCTCCAAAATATTATAGAATACATTGGAAAGATTATATGACCAATTAGTATATTTTTCAAACTCTTGAATGTGGAGTATCGAATTTATTATTATAAAGGCACACTTTTGTAAGTTTGAGCAAATAAAGTAAAGTAAGCATGATTTTTATGGAATAAAAAGATTTTGTTCACATTATAAAGATTATTCCAAAAACACTATAAAGAGATGCAATCTATTTAAATTGGAAAAATGTAAATGATAGAAGGCAATAAAACTGCTTTAATGTGAAAAAATGTTGACATCTTGTTAAAAAAATATTGAAGTAGTTAAAAAGACAGTAAGAAAAATAAACAAATTAAAAGACAATCACATGATATATGCAAGATGCATTTGTGATTCATGTATTAGCTTATATTGTTATCACAAAATTAATGTATAACTTTTTTGCTTTTTATTTTTCAGTCATTTTTTTTACTTCTAAAGTTAGATATATTTATTTATAGATAGATGCTAATAATAATCATTTATATTTAAATAAATTTGTATGTGTACATAGTAATATTATAATGGTGCATTATATGCATAAAGTTTTCTTTCAGACTGAAGATATCTATTTAAAAACAATCAAAACATTTTAATACCAATAATTAAAGTATAAAAACAAAAACTTGAGTAATTATATTTTAAATAAGAATGATAATCTATATACAAATTTTCATTTTATAATTAAAATTATAATGATCACATTAATGTACAAATTAAAATTACAATATTAAAATACTAAATAGAATAAAAAAAAATAAAAAAATGAAGAATCTTTAGTATAAAAGTTATTTAAAACACAGTGGTACTCACTATTCAACTTTAGAAATAAAATGTAGCTCTTAATATAAAATGTAGGTAAAAATAAATCAAACGTTCAGCACCTCTAAAAATATGACCTTCCTTTCGACCAATAATGAAATCAGCACCATAGTACTATCATGTGTTTTTTGCAATAAACACATAGTTACTTATCAGACTAACCTTGATTAATATAAGATCTTTATCCTCTTGAATGCTGAAATGTTTCTTCATAGTTGCCATAAAATATACTGATCAATAGCACCATAATACTTTTCACAATGAAAATTACAATTAAAGCATAAAAGAAATTGAAACTGATATTTTCTAGATTTACAATAGAAGATATACTCAATAGCAAATAAAACGTAGTTGTTTCATAACATTTTGCTACTTATTTGTGAGAATTCCATTTCTCTGCATAATACCTGTTTTAAAGAATGTTTTATTGCGTGGAAGTTCATAAAAGTTTAAGCACTGGAAATGTAGACTTAGTTGTGATCCATTGACCTTAAAATCCAACACTGTAGATGAACCAAACCACACACAACATTAAAAACAATAAAAGAGAAATACTAAAATCAGTTGGAGAAAAAATGAGAATTAAGATAGTATTTCTTTGGAATATTTCATCTAATATTAAAAAAAGTCTGCTAATCCATCAGACTCAAACTTGACTTTAAATACATTATTTGTTTGTAGTTATTATTTAAAAATAATATAAAATAACAATTTGTGTCAATTGTTAATACAGAGTTTAATATAAATAAATAAAAACAAATAATATTTCCAAGCGCTTTCAACTCTTACGAGTCCTTATCAAGGCAGTGTAAAAAATTCTATTTTCTCCTAGGTGATGAATACATATATACTTAATTGAAATTATAAGTTATTTAAAACTCTTGTAATCATTTTATTAAAAAATTGTTTTCAATTTAAACTTCCTAGTACTTATTATAAATTATTTATACTTATATAATGCCACAAGTTATGCACAGACAAAGTATATAATTATATTACACTAACCAACTATGCCTATCATATCCACCTAAAATTTAATCTATGTCAACTTATATAATGTTTTATTAACTTTTCATTATTAGTAATTTCATTCTGTTTCATCTTCATGATCTTTATTTATAAATGATTTAAACAAGAACAGAAAGTGGAAATTTCCATTTTCTATCTATAAGCAATGCTGTTTTGTCAACAGTAGACAAAATAATTAGTAGATGTTGTTTGAAGAATGTGATATAAATAACAGTCTGTAGAACTGTATTTTTCAGCTTATATAAAGAAACAAATATATTGCAAGAAAAATGGTTAAATTGCTGATATCATTATTAGAATAAAGTTGAAAGACTCTTCTATTCTAGATAATAATAGATAAATATTATATTAGTTATTAAACCAATAAAAGATAAACAATGTCTGCATATAAGCTTGAGTTTATTAAAAATTGTAATTCAAATGATATTTGTTAAAATTATGGCTTTAAAATGAATTTTGATTACAAGATTCACTGAAATTATTTTAAAAATAAGCATGATTTCCACTAATAACAATCAAATGTTTGGTTGCAGTGATAGCTTGGGTTTTGATTTAGAAATATTCAACTCTTGGATCCATGATTCCACTCCTAGATTAAACCATAAAAGGGACGCTGCTTGCAAAGTAAGACAAGAAATGTAAATAGTTGCTACAAAGATAAAAACATATTTGGTTTTTGATTGTGCTTTGCTTGTTCTTATTTTGGTACTTATCCTTAGAAAAATTACTTTAGTAAATACCACTGGTTTGAAAGTTCTGATGGCAAAGGAAAGATTAGTAAGACAATTAGTAACCAATAAACCAGGAGTATGTTTGTCATGCTATTGTTTATTGTACCATTATTAAAATCATAATGATTATTGAAGAATAGAGCCATTGATAATAAAATAAATGTATACTAAAAGATTAATAGAGAATTGGTGATTTTTTTATAAAAAGAAAAGTTCCAATAAATAGTGGGTTTGGTGTTAGATAGTTAATAAGTAAAAATTCAAATATAGTGAATGTCAAAATATACATGAACCCACTTACAGATCATATTCGTTACAGTTTTATAATATGCATTTACATTTGCCATTTTTCCAATCCACCTACACAATAAAGAATAAGACAAATTATTCATAAAATTAAAATTATCAAGATTAAATAAAAATACAATATCAGTTGATTCTTTCAGTTTAAATATAAGCATTTCTTCTATTCTATTCTAGCATCATCTATTGTAAGCTTGAGTAATCAACTTATAATAGATATACTACCTGGTCAGTACTGCCTACCCAAGCTTCCAATAGATGGCGCTAGAGTAGAATAAGAAGGAATAGTTAACATTAAATGCATTTAATTATAACTATGAATAGCTGAATCACTTAATGTTAGAAGTTGATTTTTTTTTACTTACTGACATTTTATTAAGATTAAATGAAAATTCATTCAAAAGTAAAAATGATCAGAATCCATATTAATACAATACTATGTCCATAAAGTAATGCCAATGGCATCAGATTGCAAGCAACCTTTTATTTTTACAGTCATATTCAAAATATATCTGACTACAACATTTGCCCTTGGAAAAGATGCTCAACATCAAAAAATTCATTAAAGTTATATTTAATGCTTTTACCATTTTCTCTCTATAAAAAGCAATATTATTACAGTATTTAAATTATATTACAGTTCAGTGATGAAGTTGTTTATATATATGATGATTTGTGAGATATAAATGACAACTTTATTTTTATTCTACATAGTCTCAGGATGGCATATTATAGGAGTGCACATGCATAAGTTCAATAAGAGCTGCATGTTGATTTTTCATATATTGTAAAAAACCACACCATACTATTTAAGTACAACAAATATAAATACATATTGTAACAGGGTTGGGTTCAAACTGTGTTTCAAGAAGGGAAAATTCGCATACACTTAGTTCAATATTTATCTGAGTAATAAAGTATATTTATTTTAATATATTAACTCTAGATAGGGAATTAAAAGGTTAAAATAAATAGGAGGGATGGGGGTATGTATACTCCTTTATTTTGTGGAAGCGCATGTGTACATATTGCTGTATGGAATGATATAAAAAAAGAGTAAAAAAAAGCACAGGTAGAGAGACCTATTTTATTTTCAAGATGGAAGCTACTGAATTTTATTTTGGAGAAATTAAATGAAAAAAAAAATCTTGAAAATAACTTTATCTATATCTAAAGAATGTACGTTGCTGAAGTTTGTTTCAATTCATTTTTAAAAAATTTCAAGCAAGCCAAAATACAAAAAGGAAGGTAAAAATAACTTTTAGGTGTCAATAGCTTTTTACTTTTGTTTTGAGGAATCTGGATTTTAATGACATGAGTGAAGTAACAGAACTTTCTACAAGGGGGGGGGGGTGGACTATAAAAAGAAGTAATACTCTTTTTCTTAACTTGCTATCGATAATTTAGTTGGTGTTGTTAAAAAGAAATTATTGCCTTCGTCCATAGTGTTGTGGAAACAACTTCAAAAAAGAAAGAAATTGAAGAATAGGAAATAATAGAAGAGCTGAAAACATCTTCGTCAACTATGAGCAGGCTGGGGTAAAAGCTTAAGCATGCTGGGCTTTACAGTTTCATCCCCTGAAGATACTAAAGTTGCTGCAGGATGAGTCAATGTCAGTAATGGAAACAAATTACTCCAAGTCTCCGAAGCCAAAATCAAATGCCAATGAAATTAGTAAACAGAAAATCAATCAGAGTGGACAGATGGGGATAGTATATAGAAACATACCAGAGGAGATAAAATGGATGTTAGAAAAAGAGAGTGAGAAGTCAGTGAAAGCAATAGATAGAATATTGAGCCAGATAGAGATAAGTAAAAAAATGAGACAAATTGAAGAGCAAGAATTGAGGTCAGGGAAAGAGACAGAGATTTATGAAATAAGCAAAGGAGAAATGGACAAGGTGAATGGAGATATACTTAGATACAGACAGGATCAAAAGAAAATAGGAAACTTAGCGTGTTCATGGGCAGACAGAGTTCCAGGTTATGCAGGTCAGACATGCCCTAAAATTCCATAACAGTAGGTCAGAAAAAAGTGGAGGCCCTTGTAAATTTGGGTAGTCAGGTTTTAGTGGTAGCAGAAAGATTATATTGCAGAATCATGAAAAAACAATTGAATGTGCCCACTTTCCCATTGAAGTCAGTTTATGTAACAATGGCTTGGCTAATAACCAAAGAACCAAGGTCAAATCCAAGAAAATGTGGCTGGATATTAAAATTAATGGAGAAGCTGTCTGCATGTATTTTTGATAATGAAAGACTTGATATATGACACCTTATTAGGGTCGGATTTTTTGCACATCGGTGAGGTGGTTACATTTCTTACTGTTAGGTTATATAGCTCAATAGGAGCAGTACATATAATGGAAAACCTAACAGATGGCATCATTATGGAAAAGGTACATGAGGCAAAAATGGCTACAGGGAATTGGGAAAGCACATTAAGGCAAACAATAGAAGAATACAATCAAGTTTTTTCAGATATACCAGGTATAATACCAGGTTTTGAACAAAGGATTAAAGTGAATGAAAACCAACCTTTTAAAGCAAGATCATATCCTATTCCCCATCAATATTAAAATGAAACAAATAGACCAGATGATAGAATGAGACATTTCAACATGCTCATCAGAATATTGTAACTCATTGGTAGTCTTAAAGAAAAAGAATGGCACAATATGGTTATGCCTTGATGCAAGACAATTGAACAAAGTGACCATTCCAGATTGCAATATTCAACCACCTATGCAAGAACTCATAAGGAGATTCAAGGGCAAAAAGATCTCAACATTTTACTTGACTGCAAGCTATTGGCAGATCAAGCTACACCCAGATGATCATAAGTATACAGCATTTCACTATGAGGGTTATTCGTATCAGTTTAACTGGATGCCATTTAGTGTAATCAACAACAGGACATGGTTATTAAGATGCTTAGATCAGGTTTTATTCCCTGAGTAAAAGATCTGGTCATGATGTATGTGGATGATATATTAGTGGTCTCAGCCACTGCAGAAGAACATGTAAGGGATGTTAAAATGTTTCAAAAGGAATGCAGGGAAAAGGAAATTAAAATAAACTTAAAGAAAAGTACATTGCTTCAGGAAGAGGTTACATTTTTGGGTCATATAGTAGGAGCACAAGGTATTAGGTCTCACTCAAAGTACCAGCTATTAGAGACTTTCTGGTACCCAAATTCAGGAAACAATATGGTCCTTCCTTGGCTTGTGCCACTTTTACAACCAGTTTCAGGAATGATTTGCAAAATGAATGAAATCCTTGGTTAGGTTATTGAGGAAAGATGTAATGAGGGAATGGAGGGAGAAACAAGAGCAAGCTCTCAAAGGAGTAAAAACAGGGTTTATGGAATGTGATGTTGGCATTTCCTGACTTTGCCTCCGATTTTCCGCCTTTCGTTAAGTAATAGCTTCCATGCACATACTTTGTGGAGATAGTCATTCCAGTCAATCACAGACTTGTCTGCCATTTCTAACTGATCCACTCAAAATAGGATAGACATTAATTCTCTGGACCAACAATATATAAAACGGAGAGCCGTTATGAAGGATATTCTGGAGCCTTCAAACCACATGCCTTTTCTTATAGGAGTTTTTTAAAACAATCTTTCAAATTCCTTTGCCACTGTTTTTCAGTACCATGGATATACTTCTTCATTTCACTGCTGTTTTCACACAATTTTATATGGTATAAAATTCCTTGTTGTTGAAAGAAAGCTATCGCCTCTTCTTCACATTTTGGGAGATCCCACAACTTCAAATCTCTTGCTTCAACAATAGCCATTTCTAAATTGATGTCTAAAAATGGAAAAATCCAGAAAATTAATAAAATATAAAATACACCCACTTAATATCATAGAAGAAATAACATGTAAATTACTTACAATTGTTGAAAAGTAATGTTTTATTTAAAAAAATTGCTGAAATATTAAAGCACTGAAAAAAATGCTGCAACAAATAGGAAAAAATCCACTTTTAAATCTTGCAGGTCACGATGAAAAAATCTCACGAATCAAAAAAATCAAATCTCTCAGATTAGTCATGTCAGTGTCTTCATTGCCATGACAATGTTCATGTGTTCTTCTGGCAATGCAAAGATTGGATAATTAGAGTTGTATGCCTTCAGGCTGATGATATCATAGCAAGGTAAATACTTGATTACCTAATTTTGATATGATAAAAATTAGCTGGGCTGACTCTTCAGCAACGGCCATTTTGTGCATGGCCATTATACATGGTCTGGCACAATATATTATATTTATTTATTTATAAGGGTCTCATAATTCAAAAGTACTGCATCTGCTTGTCATGCCAACAATTGTGGATTTGAATTCCAGTTGGCTAAAAAAAATTCAAGTTTTAATTAGGCTTATTTTTATGAAGTTAGATCACAGCTAATCTAACAATTCACTATTGTTTAGTGAATGAGTGCTTATCTATTTATAGCTAAAGATAGTAAGCAAAAAGTGGAAAATCACAAAAAACTTCCTAATGAATAATGCTTTTTTTTTTTTTACTGTTTCTCTCAATGGGAGGCAGTTTGAGAGATCTTTGTCTTATGGTGAAGTATAGTAGCTGTTTTATTTTTATTTTTACCAATGTGGTGAAAGATTTAACAATTGATATCATAATATAAATTCTTTTTATAAATAAAACTATTTTGATTTAAATCAAAAAATTCTTCATTATGTTTGTCTTCATAATAAATAAGAATTGATATAAACAATTAAAATATTTTTATTTTAAAATTTAATAAATCAAATTTTGCTTTTATCTATCAAATGGCACATTTCCCCCCTCTTTATTGATAAGATTTACAAAGTCATTTAAGCTTGATCTAATTAGATATAATTGAAGTCATTTATTTTAAAATGATAAAAAAAACTTTAGTTATTTATAATCAACAGTAATTTACAATTAATCATTTTAATACAAATTTATATGTAATACATGTACTGTAAACTAACACACACCTATAATAATATTTAACTTTTAAAAAGTATATATTTATACAACAATAAAAATGATTAATAAAAAAATGCAGTATAAAAAAGATAGTATAATAATAATTATAGAGAGAAAAAAGAGCAACTACTTAACTGGTGCATAAGATGAGAAAAGGACAAATGAAAAGTGATTCATAATGTTACTCATACAGACAGGTACATATGCGAAATTTATCAATTCAGATTTATAAATTTCTATTTTTTTTATTAGTTAATTAAGCTGAAGAAAACTGAAACATAACATTAATTTTATACATGTAAGGGGACTATTAGGTATATATAAATATCTTACCAATATCATTAATACCAAAAGAAAGAATAATAAGTAACTTGAATTGATAGCAATATTAAAAAGAAATACATTTATGATTGAAAAGAAAGATTTTTAATTAATATATTTTACTAATGCTTATTTATGGGTGAGAGACATAGATACTTAATGCAAGAACAATGTAGAGATTACAAACTACATGATGAAGCATACAAATACATATGAAAAATAAAAAAAAGTGATGACTGAAAGCAAAATGTATGGATGAAAGAACAAATATCACTGACAACAGTAAAAAAATTAAAAAGCTGAAATAGAGTTAGCTGGATATGTATTTAGAAAAAAATTCTAACTATTCCAAGCAATTGTAAAAAACATTAAAAATATATCTAAAAAGATTAGTAAAATAGTACAGCATCAAGAAGTCATAGATTGGAAAAAATTATTAAATTCAGAGACTTTCATTCTGCAATGGCTTGATAATTATTAAAAATGATGATAACAATTCAAGTAATTAAAAAGATAAATCTAATAAGCATAAGTTAAAATATTGTGATGTACACATGTTGCCATCTATACTTTCCTTTAGTGTATAAATAACTAAGTAAAGAAAATAATTAAAAAGATCATATGTTTAATAAAATATATTTTATTGCATTGAATGAATCTGAAATAAGTGAACCATTTTTTTATAAAATTTAAAAATAAAATATCTTGTTATATCTAATGATAACAATGTCTTATTAGGATTAGAAGAAAGAAATTCACATTCATTATGCCAGTGTTTAAAAAAAAACAACAACTGTGTTTTGAGTTACCATAGCTACAAAAATTATTTCAGCAAGATCACATACTTTCTTTTGCTTAAAAATTTGTGTTTATTTTATTTTTATAGATTCTGCACTTATAGCCCTTTAAGCGTCTAATTGTTCATTCGCCGCATGTGGTAACACTCAAATCTTTTAATTGGCCGATGCACAAAATAATGTATCAATTTTTCAAAAGTTATTGACCGTTTTTTTAAATATATTCACTTTAGTTTCGGTTTTAAAAAGTATATTAGTAATTTCTCACATTATAAAAATAAACGAAAGTTTGTTCAAAAATAAATTTTGATTTTTAATTTTAAAAATATTTGTTACGGTTGACATGAAAAGAAACGTCAATCATAATTTCACGTTATGATTTTTTTTTCCCGACTTTGCAATAAATAAATAATTCTTGCTAAAATCGTAACTATTTTTGTAAAATAATATTTATTTTTGACATATTATATGAAAATAATTTGTATTTTATTTGTATTTCATCAAAAAATATTTTTAAAATGCTCTAAAACATTCGTTTATCATTTTCAAAATAAAACAAAAGCGTTCGTAAATTTTTAATTTTTGGTAGCCATATAAAAATTTTAACAGCCAATAAGATTCAAGAAAAGATGATGAGAAGGTGGAGCTTTTCCATTTTCTTTTGTTTACAAAATTTCAACAGCCAATAAGATTCAAGAAAAGATGTGAAAAGGCAGTGCTTAGTTTTTGTTTGACATAAATCATCAATTAATTGATTTTTTATTTGTAAAATAATTCAATAGATGGCAGTATATTATAAAACTTTTTGCGTTCTAAAAAATGACGTCAAAACCGTAAACGTAGTACAAAAACTAAGCAATTTACAGTGATGTCAAATTTCCTCGATTAAAAACGAATATGTGTCAAATTGCCTCGATTAAAAACAAGTCAGTCAGTCAAAAGGATAGTAAAGTAAGATGCACTGTGAATAGGAAAAACACTTGGAAAGGGGGAACTAAAGCTTCCCCTTTGTTTAATATCTTTATGATTCAAACAAAATGGATATCAACAAATGCTATGCAGACTGCCATGGAGTTAAGATCATTGAATTTATCATGGATTGTAATGTTTACAGGAATAATAATTGGATTCATCTAGTGATTCAAATTATTTATGGATCCCTATATTTGTGTTTTGCTAGCAAAAGATATCAAAGGAAATATCACTGAATAATGGAATCTCAGCTAAAATCATATATATCCAAAAATGTGATAAAAGATGCCAATAAAGATTTTTCTTCAAATTATTTCCTTCAGATAAGTCACATTAATAATAAAGTCTTTCTCAAAATATAAGAAAATAAAGTAGTAAAAGTTTTTTTTGTTATTTTTTTTTATTTTCAAAAAAGTTATATTTCTCATATTGTTTAAATTATATCAGGTTATAAGTAAGGTTATATTAATCAACATTATTTAAAGATTTTAATAAATATTTTATCATTAAAGTTATAATTATACTCTTTTATGACTGTATGTTTTAGTAATTGAAATGTACATTGTATCTACTAATTGCAATTAAAAAGAGATGTAAATTATAAAAAAATATAGAATATTGGATTGCAATTGATAAATTTGAGTTATGATCTTTATTTTTGCCACCTTAAGAAGTTAATGTTTATTCCAATAAATTTATATTATTATTATTAACCTAATTACTTTGATTTGCACATTGCATAAATCATTATTACACAATTTATCTTACAATTAAGATAATTCATTGTACTCCCCATACTACACTTTATCCTCAAGTAAGTCATCATTTATTGAAATTATTTTTTTTGCCAAGCAAGATACTTCTCTGGACCATTGGCACCTTAAAAATTCATGAATCCATTGTAAATATAAATCTAATCTTTTGCATTGAATTTATTGAGAACATTACATGCTTAGAATACATATTTTCTGTTAGGCAAAATATAATCTACTTCTGCTGTAGATTCATTTTATCCATAAATTGAATAACTAATCTTACCACTCTGTTTGGTATACCAACAATCTCAACAATGTTGTTCTTCCACTTTTTATTTATAATAAATCATACTCCACTTGCATTTCCAATATTTGAATCTTTGTAGTATAGTATATGTTCACTTTTTGAATCAATTGTCTCTTCATATTTTTTTTAATCACAAAGTCCAACAATAACCCCATTTAATATTAGACAGTTCTACTTCCAATTCTTGCAGTCTCTTTCACTTGAAAGTGATCTACAGTTGTAAGTTTCTAAATAATATGTCACCATCACATGTTAGCCTGGATCTGCAATCAGGAATTCTTAGAACTCTCCACTTTCAGCCACAAATTGCTACTTTGATGAGTGACTTTGTAACCTTATGGGAGTACAAGATTGTAAATATCATTTTAAAAAAATTATATACACACCTTGTCATTCTGTTTTAAAAAACTCAAATGATATTTCAGTTAAGAGCTATCAGACAATTGAAAAGAAAAACTATGGTTTCTTGATCTTAAACTCAGAAGTAAAAAGCCAATAAACTCACCACTGACAGATGTATATTGGTGAGCAGTCCATTCATATTTGTATAATATATGGATTATTTTTAAGGAATGACAAAAACATATAGAGAGGATATTGAAAATTTGCCCTTCTCGGTTTTAAGGCCTCAAAGAGGAATCAAAAAATCTCCTTTCAGTAATTCCAAAATTATTATTTTTGGTTTATATATATCTTTGCTCTTAACTTGCTGCTCTTAATACTGAGATAACTTCTCAATATTATATCTATAAAGCACCAGTGAAAAAATGTTTATGCTAAATATTAAACGTTGTGAACCATCCATGATTGTAAATTTGGGGTGTCTGTCTACAGGGCACAGAAAAAAAATTAAAGTGAACTTAAGAAACTAAGACTTATTTGAGTAAAGTGCAATTAGTAAGTAATTTTAAAAATTAAGTGGGTGCAATAATTTAAAAATAAAATTGCAAAGGGTTTTCAGTGATTCCTATTATTATGTATCTTAATCAACTTACTAATTCTATTCGTTGTATCTGAATAAAACGCATTTACATCGGAAACTGTAGCAATCCACCTGTGTAATACAAAAACAAATAATATTCAAAAAGGTATATTTACTTAGTCACTTTATTCATAGTGACAATCTAATATTATTATTTACAATTAACAATCTAGCATTTAAAGACTTATTTCTGTGATATATAAATTAATGTATATGAAGCTACAATCGAAAGATATTCGAGCATTAGAAATCATAGATTCAACTTGTTAACCTGTGCTAATTTGCACAGGGCAATTTATGCATTAAAAAGAGAAAATTAATTACATTTATGTAAAATGGAATGATTTGTAAATAACACGCATATAAGCCATATTGTCGTTTTCAGTACAATATAGTGAAGCACCATTAAAAAGGTAGCCAAAATGTGTGGAGACTCATATGTATTATAAATGTGTGTGTGCGTGTGAACGCATGTGTTTATATGCACGTTCTCTATTCAAAGACAGACTTAAGTAATTAGATATAATAATAATTAAGTAAGAATATGATTACTATCAATGCTATTATTATCATCCTCCTCCAGACACAACTTATTCCAATATCTCTTTATTTATAACAATGTTATGTTAAAGAATATGTAAATTTATTAACAATCTCTCTGCACAAACTACATAAAGTCTCACAGTAACTTATATTTCTGCCAGATAAACAAAATGAGTATCATTTTGATTGAGATCATCAAGTATTTATAAGGAAAACAAGTTTAGATAATACTAATTGTACAATGAAATTTTACTCATTGTATATAGGGAAAAAAACATGTTGAAATGAATGTTTTTATGAGAAAAATGATTTTATAAAACATGTTTTCAAAGAATAACCATGCTTAATAATCTAAAATAAACATATTGATGTTTTGATAATATATTCTCAACTGGGTGAAAAAAATATAGTAATAATTACATGGTTGAAGCAAGTATAATTATATTACATGATTGATTGTTGTATCATGTAGTTGTTGAATAGTTTGATTTATATTTGGTTGTATTTTTCATATTTGAGTTAAGAAACTATTTGAAATAGTTGATAATTTTATTGTTTTTGTCATGTTTATTAATGCAATTTGTTTTTTTTAAAAATATTTATGGAGCTTCTCTAAATACTTTTTTGTTCATAATTATTGTATATGGATATGATTTTAGTGTTTGAAAAATCTATGTAATTTATGATACCTAATTTACTTACAATAATCAATTTTAACAGAGTTTGTGTAAGCATAGAGAATGGTGATCATGTAATGTTTAATGATTTATTAATCAATTTTACAAACAAGTAATTGGAACTCCAATGGATAAATTTTAAACTCAGATTTATATAAACCATCTATCTAGTTTATATATATTGACAACAAATTTGTTGTTTGGCACATAGAAAAAAAAACTCAATGACTTCTTTATTCATATTAATAATCTATATTCACAAATTAAATTCACTATAAAATTGAAAAGGATAAAAAAACTCCATTTTCTTGATATTCTGGTTTCTAAATCAAACAATAACAACATTTTCTCTATATAGAAAATCTACACATATTGATAGATACCTAAAAGCACCATCTCATCACCATCCAGTCCACTTTTTACAAGGGCATTTTTACCTCCTAGAACATCTATATTAAGAAAAGAGATCAAATATCTATGTGAAATTTTATTAATGAAAGGTTATAATACCATAACTTTTTACAAAAACATTTTTATTTCCAAATACATTAAGAAAAGAGATCAAACAGATATATGAAATCTTATTAATGAATGATTATAATCCCACCATTATAAATAGAGCAATACACAAAGCAAAAGCTTCCCAAAGAGAAAAAAACAAATACTTCTACTAGAATATGCATAGATAAAAGATGATATGACATAAAAACAATATTTTTTATTGAGCAAAAGATTAATAACATTCTGATCAAACCTAAGGATGTGATTCATCTAAGCTCAAGGATCTATGAAAATCCCATGTGGCTTGTTGTTAACTAAATACATAGGCAGAAATAATCAACATACAAGTGCTCATGCAGTAAAAAAATTCTCAACATCTTCAGTATTTGTTCTCTATGTTTTGGATACTGGTCATCACATAGACTTTTTAAATACTAAAATCATATCCATATGCAATAACCATGACCAAAGAGTATTTAGAGAAGTCATAGGAATATTAAAAAAACAAAATTGCATTAATAAACATGATGAAACAATAAAATTACAAACCATTTAGGAAAGTTTCTTAATACAAATGAATATAAAAAACACTGCCAAATATAAATAAAATTATTCAACTGCATGACACAATTCTATCCAGAAGCCCAAGGAGTCTATAAAATCTCATATGGCAAGTGCCCAACTAGATAGATAGGAAGGATCAATCAACACATAAGTTCTAGAAGAGATTAACACATTAATGCAATAAAAAAATTCTAAACATCTTCAACATTTCTTTTTCATTTTTTGGATACTGGTCATCACATAGATTTCTCAAATATTAAAATCATATCCACATGAAATCATCATGACCTAAAAGTATTTGGAGAAAGAAAAAACAAATTGTTATTAATAACAACCATTTGGAAAATCTTAACACAAATGAATATAAAAATACTGCCAAATATAAATCAAACTAAACAACAACTATGCAATTCAATTCTGTTCACAAATATTTAAATACAGGTTTCCCTGGAGTTTAGATGTAATTACAGGGGATTTGAATCCAGACTTCCAAGCTCTCTTCAGCTATCCAATTTATCTCAAACAACTGTTACACAGAACCACACACATGTGAAAAAGATAAATGATCTCTAATATATGAATTTTATGCTGAACCAGCACTCATCAGTTGGTCCAGATCTCATCTCCCATATATATATATATATATATATAATCAGTGCTTGGTTTATATTAAGATAGCAAATATTCAAACTTTAATGGCTAGGCTTCAAATCTACTCCACTCTTCAACTCTTTAGCAATCCATACCATTGAAAATCTGATGATGAAATACCAAATCCCTTGATGATGCCAATATTATTAATTATGCTTGCATTGGTTTAAGTCACTCTGATCTTTCAAATATAGGACCTTATCCATTTAAATACACAAAAGAGGAATTGCAGAATAGAGGCTGAATCAGTAATATTTAAATACAAGTATACTTTATATCCCTGAAGTTTAAATGCAATTATAGAGATTTGAACCCAGACTTTCAAGGTCCCTTCAGCTATACAATGACTCATACAACCAATACACATGACCATGCACACATGAAAAAGTTAAATGATCTCCAATATATGCATTTTATGCTGAACCAGCACTCATCAGTTGTCCCAGATCATCATTTTCCCCACATATATATAATTAGTGTTCAGTTTATATTAATTATAGCAAATATTCAAACTTTAATAGGTAGGCTTCAAGTCTACTCCACTCTCCAACTCTTTAGCAATCCATACCATTGAAAATCTGATGGAATACACAAATCCCTTGATGATGCCAATATTATTGTCAAGCTCATGTTGACTTTAAGTCATTCTGACCCCTCATGTATAGGACCACATTTACCTTTTTCTACATGTGTGTGTTCATGTGCACTGATTGTATAAGATGTATTGAATAGCTGAAGTGAACTTGAAAGTCTGGATTCAAATTCCTATAATTACCTTTAAACTCCAAGGCTATTACAGATTCAACCTGTATCTTTCTCATCTCTCTTCTGTGTATTTAAATGGACAATGTCCTATATGAGGGATCAGTGATGATACAGAGTGATTTAAAGCCAACATGGGCATGTTAATAATATTGACATCATCAAGGAATAGGGGCATTCCATCGTCAGATTTTCAAAGGGATGAATGGTTCAAGAGTTAGAAGGTAGAGTAGACTGAAACCTGTCTATTAAAGTTTGAAGATTTGCTATCTTAATATAAACCAAACACTGATTTATACATATGGGAGATGATGAGCTGGACCAACAGATGAGAACTGGTTCAACATGAAATATATATATTGAAGATCATTTATCTTTTTCACATGCGTGTGGTTCTGTGTATCAGTTGTTTGAGATAGATTGGATAACTGAAGGGAGCTTGGAAGTCTGAGTTCAAATCCTCTATAATTATATCTAAACTACAGGAATATGAAGAATATCTGTATTTAAATATGATAGATTCAGCCTGTATTCTGTCCATCCCTCTTCTGTGTTTTAAAATGAACAAGGTCCTATACATGAGGTGTCAGAGTCACTTAAAGTCAACATGGGCATAACAATAATATTAGCATCATCAAGAGTTGGAGAGTGGAGTAGATTTGAAGCATGCCCATTAACATTTGAAGATTTGCCATCTTAATATAAACTGAACACTAATTATATATAAGTGGGGAAGATGATGATCAGGACCAACTGATGAATGCTGGTTCAGCATTAAATACATATATTGGAAATCATTTATAAATTTTCAAATGTTTGTGGTCATGTGTATTAGTTGTATGAGATAATTTGGATAACTGAAGGAAGCTTGAAAATCTGATTTCAAATCTCCTATAATTGATTCTATATCCTATAACCATGTGATTATTGCTACATTTTTTCAGCCAGTTGAGAATAAGAGTTGTCTTATCAAAATATTGGTATATTTTATTTTAAGCCAATAAACATCACCTGATCACCATCTGCTTATAACTATTATTAAAACAGGCAAAACTCTCCATACAATATTGCCACAAGCAAAAATCAAAAACCAGAAACTGGTCTGGCAATATTGCATGAGTAGGCACTAGATGGGGATTTTATGCACAAACCTTCTGGCATCCATTGATTACTCTGGCTTACTGTATGAAGAGATTTGCTTGTTTTATATTTATTTTAGTTTAATTTTATTAAACATGATTATTCCTGAAAACATGGTTATATTATTTTTATACAATATCACTCTCCAAGTTTAATCCAGTATCTTTTATCTAATGCTCCCCATACCCACATTCACCAGCAAATAACTATACTTCAGACATCTACATCACACATGGTCTTTCTAGAAATTTTTTTAAATCTCTTGGGATCCAATTAAAAATTTACTTTATCATCTGGCAGTATATCCAACCCAGCACCAGTCAAGTCTCTTAATTTTTTCAATAATGTTATTACTACTTGTTTATTCTAATTTGTGAGTTTTGTTTTCAATCTCTTCTTGTGATTTGTCGCATACATCTCTCAATACTTAATTGAATAGTCTAAACACTTCATATTATTTTTTACTGTGTCCAAATATTAAATCCATACATAAGAATTGGTAAAACATGCATATTAAAAATCATTTTGAAGCATATAAGTATATTTCCTTTTAAAAGTATAAGTTATTTTTATCAAAAACACCAGATCAAAGTTTAATTCTATGATTAATTTCAATTTTGTATTAATAATCTGATCAAAATATTTATAATTGTTAACTTTTTCTAATTTAAGATTACCAATCATTTTCTTTTTTTCGAGAAAATCAACTGAACATTATTTTACTCTTTTAGGAATTTAATCCTACTTTCTTACTTCCATCTCATAAAAACGGCAATATTTTCTAAAGCTTTAAAGCATTAGGTGAATTTGTAAAATCTAGATAATTTAAATATACTTCATTTATTTTTATTGCTCTAGCTTCCATTTTATTTGATCTACAAATACTTTAAGTAAAACTAGTATAAAAAGTTTTGGTGATATGAAATCACAGTGTCATAAATCCTTTCTAATGTTAATATTTGTAACATCACCATGTAATCTAATCCAAGATTTATATCTTAATGATCCAAACTGGAATTAATGTAGAAATGCATATAGAATCAAATGTTTTCTCATAATACATAAATCCAAAGTACAATGGCATCTCATATTCATGGGTTCTTTCTATAACTCCTCTTAATACTTGTATGTTATCCATAGGACTAAAAATCAATTTTAAATGTAGCTTCTATTTTTGGTTGTTTAGAATACAGGCTGAAGACTAGTAGAACTGATAAAAGACTGACTAATCTGTAATTTTTAATATTTTTTATCCTTTCTTAAATATCAATATTATAACTGCATTCTTCCAGTTATTTGGTATATATGTATTATTTAGGCATTGGGTACATAACTTTGCCAATAATTTTTCTATTTTGTAACTTGCTTCTTTTGGAAATATCAATAATAATTCCATTATTTCCTAGAGTTTTTCCTTCTTTATAGATTTAATTACATGTCACCCTTCTTTATTTAAAATGCCGAGGGGATATTTTGTTTCCTTGTTCTATATTACTATATAATTCTTTATAGAACTCTTTCATTCATTTTATGATATCATCTTTCTTTTTGATAATAGTTCAATTTTTTTTTCTTATTGCAGAAATAACTTTTTTTCCACTGTGATATCACAAAATTTTGTAAATTGTTTGACAATATATTTGGACTCATACCTTCATTGTTATAATATGCATTTTAATTATTTGAACATTTTGGTAGCAGTTTTTCTTAATTCAAAGCAAAATTTAATGATAACATGTTGTTCTATCATGGGTTAACATTTTGTCATAATTCATGATTCAGACATGTTAGTGCTTTAAACTTTTTGTGGTAAATAACAAACTATGTATTTTGTGAGGTGATACTATAGTTAGCATGGAGAGAGAGTGAGTCAATACCAAACACATTTTCACTGCAATGTTCTGAGATCATTTGGGGATGCTAATGTAAATAGTCATTTGGAATTAACATGGTAATCTAATAAATACAATAGTTAGTGAAGACTGGAACTTATTAGAAAATATTTTGATTTGCATAAAAAAGTTCAATAATTTTTCCAATTTTTTTTTTACAGAAATAAAAGTTTTAAGATAATAGTAAATACCAATGATCCTGAACAGCCATAAAAATACAATTTATGTTTATTATGGAATATGGAATTAACATATTGAGCATTTACAATATTAAAGCTAAAAATTCTAATAATTATTCCAAAAATTGATGCATATCATAGGTATCTGCATATCTAGATTACCACCTGTATTACTTTTTGTTGTAATTTTTATAATCTCTCATGTCTTATATATTGATTTACATTTATATACCTCCATTCGACTGCATATTATTTATGAAACCAAACATATGTTCTGAAACCAATTGCTTGATAAGAATTTAAATATTAGATTAATATTTTTAGGATTAGAAATTTCTGAACATATCACTATCATCACAACCAGGTTAGTCAGAATGTTCGGCAGTTATATGGTACTTACATACAATCAAGATCTATAAGAACAGAATATTATTTTATTCTTTTGAAAGAAAAAATTATTCATTATTCATTACAACAATTAACATTTCAACGAAATCTTGTTGGTCACGAAGATTAACTATCACTTGTTAATTTGTCAAGCAATATAGAAATAAACATTCTTATTTAACAACACAATTCAATTGTTAAATTAGTTGCTATAACAAGGAATTTGATTCTATATGATCGGGTAAATTAATAAATGATAATTAATTGTGAAGATTGAGTATTGAGGAGTAGCTAAAATATTAATTGTTACAATTTTTTTCCATTCAAAAGAAACAAAAGAAATACCATGGTTTGTTTATAGAGTTCATGATTATTTGCAAATGGAAATAATATATTTGGAGATTTTATATATTTACAAATATATAAATCCAGGGATTCTATAAAAATTAACTTTTATTAAATTAAAATAAAACATTACAGTAATATATATATTGCTTATAACAGTTCTTTCATATACACTTCAATGCAAACAAATTTTCTTAAAAACTTTATTTTCCATACAGTTTCAACTGTCCAGCAGTCTTTATCAGAGCTACAATATTTGAATAATATAAATACATAACCATCATTTCACATATATATAAAAATACATAACCATCATTTCACATATATATATAATGTAAGGAAAATGAAGGTTTTAAGAAAATTTGTTTGCATCGAAGTGTATATGAAAGAATTGTTATAAGCAATATATATATGAATATATGCAAAGAAAGTGAAAGAAAAGAATAAGAGAATATACATTATAGTAAATAAGAAGTTTAAGCATACATGAACAAAAACATAAATATTTGATTCATAATATATAATCAGTGAAGTTTTTTCATGCCATGCATAGTAGTCTGATATATTAATAGAGAGACAGACTCTAAAGATTAAGATTCTCGGATCATACCCAACTCTGTCAATTTCAGCACTTAAACTTCTTATAAACTCCTGAGTAATGACGCCACTTAATTATTATTAGTAATAATAGATAACCATAATACATATTTTTAAAATGCAAATTTATTTAAATGTGATGATTAAAACAAAAATAATAAAATTATAATGATTAAAAAGCAAATCACACAAAATGACTTGTGTTTTAAAATGCGTAATCTGTGTTCATTGCGATAGATATAATCCTGAAATAGTAGCTAAAAGGTAGGCAGATTCAATCTTTAAATAACTAGAGCAAAGACTTCTTTAACAGTCACTACATATATAGTTATCTCTAATAAAAATTATTGGCAAAATTTATATTACAGTTTCAGGATGATTTGTAAAAATAGATACATTATTTTTATTGTTCAGTTTTATGAATAATGTCCTTGATAGTTTTTTTTCTTTTAATTAGCTCTCACACAGATACTTTTAAAACGATAAGTTAATCATACATCATTGTTTAGTAATAAGTATTAAATTAACATAGCATTAATGTTCATGAAATAAATTGGAATTGACTAAGCTTCTTCTAGCTGTCAAATAACTAAACAGACCCACCATCATTATATCAATTTGCTAATGTAAATATAGTGGATTTGTTTGGTTATTTCACAGCTAGAGGGAGCTTAGTCATCCTCAATTTATTTTATCTTTAAATAAATACAAACTATTACATAACAACTACTTTCCAAATATAAAACATAAGCAAATGTTGCTTTTATCATAGTTTAATAAATAATTTGTTAAGTGCATACTCATTATGTAAGTAATATATATATTAAGGCTATAACCGTAAAACTATGCACCTAGATGTGACAGTAGGGACCTCTACAAATCTTAACACAAGATTAATGATTTTAAAGACAGTAGGAATCTCTACAAATCTTAACACAAGATTAACGACTTTAAAAGACAAGAGCGGCTCTTGTCTTTTAAAATCGTTAATCTTATTTTAAGATTTGTAGAGGTTCCTACTGTCATATCTAGGCTCATAGTCTTAAGGTTATAACCTTAATATATACATGTATTACATAGTTTAATAAGTAATTTTGAGAGAAAAAAGTTTTTCACTTTAATTCTCTTAATAAGAATACTTGTTTTTTTTCACACTGAATGAAGATAAAATTCATAATTATGTTTAAATATTTCATTTGACTATTATAAAAACATAAACACACTACGCATATATATATGTATTTGTTTGTTCTTATAAATATTTTTATAAATAAAAGATGATTGTTTATAATAATTTGACAGGAAACTTTGTGTATATGATTTAAAACCATTTAGATTAGACATGCTAGAAGAACTGTATATTCTCTATGTATTTGCTGTTCAATGTGGACATTTTTTTAGAATATATGTTGATAGTCAAATAAAATAGTATATTAAAAAATAATAATTTAAAAATAGCTAATATTTCTGTGGAATTATAAACATACTTTCATCAGAACTTTCTTTTCATTATATTATAAAAAGGTGTTCTTTTTTAAAATTCTTCATTTTTGTCTTTCTTTTCATCCTCAAATATCATTAGTTGAGGAGTTATAAATCCTGAATTTTTTTTCTGTAAAAGGTATTAGTTAAATTCAGATATCTTATCTATATATGGGGCATTTAATTTTTTTTTATAACATTTCTTAATAATCTCTAGTCATATTGGTCAAATTTTGTTAGAATTTATATATTATTAAAATTTATATCAAGTTTTGTTAATTTAATGTGTGAATAAATGATGAAATAGATTTTTTTTTTTAATCACTAAAAACATGTTCTTTTCTGAACCTCAATTTCATGATTAGTTTCTCCAGTATATGGAAATAGGCGAGTCCATCATTGAATTTTAAAAACACTATTTTAAAGAAATTTTATCTTAAAAGCATTATGGTATTAGTTATGAAATTATCTCATCCTAACCTATTCATTTGCTATAAGTTTTATTATTTTTATAATACTATTTTTTGTATTTTAACGATATAAACAAGTGCCTCAAATATAAGATGTAATTTAAATATTGAATGCTAGAATAAATTGTGCTAAAAAATGGCAAACAGTGATAACTACTATCAACAATAAAAAATGTTATTGTGTGATCATAGTTAACTACACCGACCATCAGAAAATTCAACATTGTATATAACTTTATTTTTTATTATGTGATAATTTTTAAAAATACATTAATTTCATTAGAGAACGATTTGTTTTTAAATAATAGCAATATTTATCTAATCTTTCATTGCTATAAAAATCAAATCATAAGTTTGTATACTCAAAAATTTATAAATTACAATAAGTTTTTTTTTTTTAAATTGAAATTATTGTTTTTACACCCACTCCCAAATAGCATAGAAATTCATTTCTAATTATATATTTTTTTGAAAAAAAGCTAAAAACCAAACAAATGAACAAAGAAAAAAAGAGACAAAGCTAGTAAAGAAATCAGTTGAATATTATAATGCTGTTTAATTACAGTTGTATCTTTAAATGTAATATTACATTATTATATGGAAAAATCCTCAAGACATAGTGATTAAGTAGTACATTTACCAATTAAAGTGATGATCTGAGTTTGAATTCAAATTATGTAAAATTTGATTTTTTTTTAATATTCCAAACAGATTCATGATTTTCTTGTTTAAATAGCTGTTTTATAGTCAAACAATAAATTAGTAAATGAGTTCTAAGATATTTTTAGCTAAAGAGTAAAACAAGGGAGAAAAATGACTAAAAACCTTTCCACTTGGGAAGTTTTATGGATGAAATATATTCATTGTTTTCTTCTTCACCACTCCTGTTTAGAGATATTTGCCCTGCAGGACATTATCTGAAGCTTATTTTACATTACTTACACACTACTTTTACCATTTTTAATCAGAAATAGTTTCAATATCTGTTTTAAGATTAAAGCAATTCATATTTCTTAGTTACACATGATCAACAAAATTTAATATTTTTGATGAAGTCCATAGCTTCTAGCACAGTTCTCTGTATTTCCCATTTTTGATACTTATATATATGAATATAATTCCAGTGCTAATATTAAACTGAAATAAATATCCAAATATTAAATCACTCCACATGGTTAAGATTTTGAAATATGAACTCTAATATATTTATATATTTATCTCACAGAGGGCGGTGCTCAATTTCTTAATCATACGGGGTGATTTAATATTTGTGTGTGTGTACATGTATATAAGATATACATCATGTCTATTCTTAATTTACAAATTCTGCTACCATTAGATGACATCCTAAAATTGCATAGCTGATTGTTTAATTACAGCATCAAGCATGCTCACTGGGAAAATTTAATCTTGTTTTTACATTTTGCTAATACCAGGATCAAATCTAAAATATTTATATAAAAATATCACTCCATATATAGAATTAACTCATAAACTTATTATATTTTTTAATATTATAATTTATGATTTGATTGCTGTTACAAATTACTGTTATACATCAATTTTTAGGGTTACCCTTGTTTTTTAAATCAATGACATTATTTCCTTATAATACATCTTCCATATCATTACTTATTCATTTAGGGTCTGTGCTCAGTTAATCATTATAATATTTATTTTTAATCTATTATTCTATCTAATATTTTCATATATAAATTAAATGCAATTTTAATTCATTTATGAAAAACATTCCATAGTCAGTCATTTTTTTTATGTAAACAAAATCATATTTTTTCTTTATTTACTATGTTTATATATACTTGTAAATTGCTTTGTTATTTAACTAACTATATTCCTGAAGTAACTTGAAGATTTTGCTGTAAACACATCGATTATTGGCACCAGCTTTAAGAACCCTTTCAAGAATCCTATAGGTCTTTAGTCTCAAAATAAAGTTCAAAGTTTTTATTTCTTGATTGTCTTACAATCATCATCATTACCTTAAATTATTGGCAAATATTCAATGATCATATAAGGTAATCTTAGCATATACTATATATGAAAACTAATTTCATATAAATAAAATTTTAAAGTCAAAATTTTATTTACACTTACGCAAATGCACAGTACTGATTTTAGTAAATATATTCTACCATATCTATTTCCTTACCCAAGTCTATATTTTTTGTAACTTATATTTCACTAGTATCAAAAAATTAGACTTCTTAGAAAAAACATAAAATCAAACTTATAAAAAAAATATCTCACCTTGTTTTATTAAAACCAGTTCTCAGATCTTTAAGTTCACGACCTGTCCAAAATTTCTGTAGATTTTGTTTATTTACAAAATGTCCTACAGGTGTGACCATCAACTAAAAAGAAATATGTATTTTAAATTCATTTAAAAAATAAAATACATAAAAAAGATTTATAAATAAATTATATTTAATATATTAAAATTTAAGTCAAAGTCTTAGTTATAATATATATAACAGCTAGCAATACCTATTAAAAAATACGCAAGTAAAACAAACTGATGGCTATTTTTTTTTTGCATAAATAGTATTAATGTCTGCCACATGGTGACAGCACTGGTCTTTTTTTTTAATTATGATTAAAAAAGTTCATCGTCATCATCATTTTCAACCATTGTTGATCCACTGCAAGATAAAAATCTCTCCAAGTTCAACCCACCTCCAGTCTCTAGTTTCTCTTTTTCACATCGCTCCAATACACTTCTTTATTTCATCCATCTATCTGGTCTCTTTCTAGATCTTTTACAATGTCATGAAAACCAGTTAAAGATTTCAACTGTCCATCATTTATCATCTCTTTTAGCAATATGTCCAGAACAACCCCACTTCTGTCTATTAATTCTTTCAAGAATGTCAGTAATACCTGTTTGTTCTCTCACCTATGTACTTCGTTTTCGATGTCTTCTTGTTATGCAAATAGAAATAGAGTGGATTTTTTTTAATGAGAGAAATTTAAAAGAAAATTATAAATATTTGAAGATTACAATGTATGAATGAAAATAGATTAATATAATGTTTAATTGAATTTTGAAGAGATCAACACACAAGTAGGCTAACATTTATGTCGAATCACTGAGTTATTTGGTAAATGAGGTATGTAATTTTAAGAAAAAAGTATTTAAATAAAGATAAACTAAATTAAAAATAATAATTGATTTTTAATTGCATATTGATGTATTTTTTATAATTATTTGTTGATAAATTTAGTTTGATATTTTAATACCAAATAAATATATCTAATGCTGATTAAAAAATAAAATCCAATTTCTTTCTTCCATTAATATTTTAGTTTTTGTCTTTTGCCGTCTTACTCAAAATCTCTGTATATTTCATTTCGTGAACAATATTCTAATAACACACCATTATTTTCAACTATTACTTAGCTATTACAAGAGTGAAAATTGAAGTTTAATCCAGTTATTCCCATTCCTAGTTTTCCCATAAAACGCCAGCAATTTTTTTTTAATTTTATCTATTCCTCTAGATCTTACATCATTTAGGATATAGTTTAAGACTTCAGCTGTCCATCTATTATTATTCCTTCTAGCAATATATATAATCCAGCTTCATTTCAACTCCTATTTTTTTCAATGGTGTGATATCAGTTTGTTTATTCAATCATTTAATTTTTATTTCCTTCTTGTTATTCACAACAAATATCTTCATTGAATGGCTTTCCAAAAGAATTTGCTGTTAACTGAAAGGAAACCCATTGATTTCTTTTGGAGACCTTAAAGAAACCAAGTGAACAATTTTATAATGTCCACTCTATACATTTTTGTCATTGCAGCTGTTAATACTATGTGACTACATAGTATAAAAACATGGATAGGCTACTCATCAACATGCATTAATCAGCATGGTGAGTTTATTGGCTTTTTATCTCCGAGTTTAATATCAAGAAACACCATGGTTATTCTTCTTAGTCACCTGATAACTCTTAACCGAAATGTCATTCGAGTTTTATTGAAGGCAGAATGAATGTGTGTGAATGAATATTTGCAATCATAAATATATAAAAATAAATCATGGTTCTTATTCCTAGGAGGCTGTAAAGTTATCAACCAAGGCAGTACTGTGTGGATGGAGATGGTGGTGCCAAATATCTCCTGATTACGAACAAAGGCTGCTATTTGATAACAATCTTTTACTTAAGTACAATTGCAGATCACTTCCAAGTGAAGAATGATTACAAGAACTGGAAAGAGATTATAGGACTTAGGGAAGTTGGAAGAAAAGATGAAGAAACAATTGATTTAAAAAGTGGACATACTATACTTTAAAGGCACAAACATTGGAAGTATAAGTGGAGTAGGACTCATTGTAATAAAAAATGGAAGAATAACATTGTGAAGATTAATGGTGTATTGCCAGAATTGTAAGATAATAAAAGATATCAAATTAAAATAATTCATATTTATGCATCCTACAAGTTCTCTATTGTGACAAAAAAGTAAAGGATTTTTAAATGGATGTACAAAAGATTTTTGATCAGATCAAATCAGATTTTAAATTTGTCATGGGAAACTTTAAAGCTAGAATTTGTAAACAATTGAAAGATGAAAACACTGTCAGTAAATTTGATTATGGTGATAGAAATGAGATATCATAGATTTGTGGAGTTTTCAAAAAAAGAAAAAATTTATATTATGAATTGTTTTTTGAGAAAAATGTTAAATAGAAATGGACATGGAAGTTTCCAAATGAAGGTACAGCAGAATTGGATTACATTTTGACTAACAGGAAATATGTCTTTTAAGGTTGCAATGTTCTTAATAAATTCAATACAGAAAGTAATCATTGATTAGTGAGATATAAGATATATGTTAATGCAAAATTAGAAATTGAAAATTATTAAGAAAAACAGTATTTGCAGTCAATATTTCTAATTTTCAGAAATATTCCAATGAATTTAAATTAGAACTTGCAAATCGTTTTCAAATATTAACAGATTTTGAACATGATTCAGACATGAATGAGATCAATATAAAGATAATTGCACTTATAAGAACTGCAACAAAGATAGCTGGTACAAAAAAAGCAGCAATTAACCAGTAAAATTTTTACCGAGACAAGATGATTTATGAAGAAAAAAAGAGTATAAAAATATATAAAAATCATGCATTAAAAAGAACTGAATATCTCAAATTTTGTAAAATGGTGTGAAAAAGAGTTGATAATGATATAAGAAAGTATAATTGTGAATTAGCAAAAAAGCTATAGAAGAGAATCAAGAGGGTAAAACAACATGTTGGTATTAGTAGGAAACATTTATGCAATAAGAAAAAAAGGATGGAACTATTACTAAAATAAGAGATGATATCATGAAATATGTAGAAGAGTTTTATCAAGAATTATATAGTAATAAAAAATAAGGAAAAGTGCCCCTACATTTACTCTTTTTCTGAATTGCCCATGATTTTAAATAAAAAAGTGAAACATGCAATTAAATTTATGAAGAAGAAAAAAGCTCCAGAAAATAATGGAATTATAATCAATATTTTAAAAGAAGCAAGTGAAGAAATAATTTTTTTTTGGCAAAATTATATACTAAATGTCTCAATAATAAAGATGTACTAGATGGGAAGAAAGCAGTATTAATATTAATATTTTAAGAAGGTAGTAAAGAAGATATTAAAAATTACAGACTTAAGTTTTTTTATCAGTTCTATACAAAATTTTTACCAAAATAATTACAACTCATCTAGAGAAAACTTTAGATTTTAAGCAACCAAAAAAAACAAACTAGATTTAAAGGTAGTTTTAATACAGTGGATTATATTTAAGTACTGAAAACAGTTATAGGAAGGACAAATAAATATGAGCTGATATGTTTTGGATTGGTAGATTATAAAAAGGCACTTGATTATATAAACATTATTTCAGTGAGTAAAACATTGAATCATCAAAGTATACTAGAATATTGTTACTTTCTAAAGAATATTTATAAAAATGAAACAGCAACAGTTAGATTATATAAGGATAGTAAAAAGATTAACATTGAGAAGGGTGTATAACAGGGTGACTCCAAATCTCCAACACCATTTACAGCAGTTTTGCAAAATGTATTTTGGGATTAAAATGGGAAGCTATGGGAATAAAAGTAGGTGGAGATTATTTGTATCATCTAGATTTTACAGATGATGTTAATGTTTTTGCACATAATGCTTTAGAATTTCAGAAAATATTGTAAGAGTTATCATATGAGAGTAAAAAAATAGAATTAAAGGTAAATGTTAAAAAGACTAAAGTAGTGTTCAATGAATTTTGTTAAAAGAAGAAAATAAAGATTATATTGATGAGTTAGAAGAATTTAACAACTACAAGTATATCGATCAGATTATTACTACAAATATAAACATGATGAAATTAATCATAGAATTAAACTTGATTAGAATGCTTTTGATAAAAATAACTTAATACTAAAAGGAAACATGCCTATGTGTTTGAAAAGGAAGGTTTTTAATAAATGTGTTTTATCAGTTCTTACTTATGGATCTGAGACTTGACACTTAACAAAAGAGTAATACAGAGACTTTAGACCATTCAACAAAGTATGGAAAAATGCATGTTAAGAATAAACAAGAAGAGATCGAAAATAAAATACATGGGTAAGTGAACAAACAGGTGTTACTAACATCATTGAAAGAATTAAGAGACTGAAGTGGAGTTGGACTGGACATATTGCTAGAAGAGATGATAATAGATGAATAGTTAAAATTTTAAATGGGATTCTAAGAGATTGTAAAAAGACTTAGAAAAATCCATATGTTATGGATGGATGAAATAAGAAAGTGTACTGGGGTGATGTGAAGAAAAGAGACTAGAAATTGGAGAAGATGGATTCAACTTGGAGAGATCTTCATCCTGCAGTGGATCAATAATGATTAAGAATGATGATGATAGATTTCTTTGTCAGTTTACGATTGTATATTTTTATTTCATTATTAAGTCTTTTTTACATCATTTTATAAAATTCTAAATATTTAATTTTTCGTAATGGATCATTTTAAAAATTTTAATAGTTTCTTCATATATTGTTGTGTCTTAGTATAAAATTGACTGTTTATTGATGATTTTTGTACAAACTATCTTTCTTGCAGCTCTTAAAAAACATCAATTATTTTCTTAATGATTTCAGTGAAATCTGAACCATCTTAAAGTTTGTTAATATTTTAGAATGATTTACAAGTTCTGATTTAATTCCTGAAGTATTTATAAAGATTAGGAATATCAACTGTTAAAACTATTTTTATTTTTTGTCTTTCTAGTTTTGCTAATTGATGATCATTTTCTATGTTGAATTTATTAAGAAGATTACGTTCTTGAAATACATATTTTTTGTTAGTCAAAAAATAATCCAATTCTGCTGTTATTTGGATACTTCCATGTTCATTTTTCTAAAACAAAGATTTCATAATATACACTTTTTCTTTTGTGAACTCAATAAGTCTGTGTTCTCTCTCATTTTGACCAATCTTAACCAAATTTATTTATAGCATATTTAACTTTCAATTATTTATCGATCTTTAGCATTAAAGTGATCAATGTCAATTTTAAAATGTTATTCGTGCTAATCAAAAGCATTTTGCACATCAATGTAAAATTCTCTATTTCTTCCTCACAATGAGAACTTGCTGGGGCATAAACCTGAATTATTTGCATTTACTATTTTCTATTAATTTGAATAACTGATTTTGTCATTTTATCGATTTAAAAACTTTTGTTCTTCCATTTCTTATTTACAATGAATCTCATTTCACAGATGCTTTCAATATTTGTGCCATTGGAATAAAGTGCATGCCTATCTTTTAAATCAATTGCATATTCACCTTTTCCTTTGATGTTACAAAATCCAACAATGTCCCATTAAATATAAGATTTTTTTTTTCTAATTTGTGCAATCTTCTTTTACTTGAAAATGATCTGTAATTGTTGATATTTAAATAAAAGTTTGTTATTAAATGGCAACCTGTCCTGCAGCTAGATGATTCTTAGTATTCTTCACTTTTAGCTGACAACTGCTGCCTTGTATGATGAATTTACAGTCTCTGGGAATAAAGGCCATAATTTAGTTTTGTATACAATGATTGCAAATATCTATTAAAAAAAGGACAAGATTATTTGCGCAGTTGTTTATACTGCTTTAAGAAAACTCAACTATTATTTCAGTTAAGAACTGTTTGATAACTGAAAAGAAAGATCACAATGTTATTTGACATTAAACTAGGAGGTAAAATAAACAATAAATTCACCACATTGGCTCCTGCATGTGGCAAGCAGCCCATTCATGTTCATTTACTATATAAACAATCACATGATAATAAAAGCTGTATAGAATGAACATTAGGAATTTGCTCAGATCATTTTCTTTACGATATAGCACTTTTTTTTTTGGCAAAAAATTTTGATTGTGGTAAGAGAAATTGCACTTTTTCAATTATGTAAATTGTTACATATCTTGATAATTTTATATTTTTACTATAATAAATAAGATATACATTTTATTTTTTTATAGACATCATGTCTAAATTTAACAAAAAATGTAAACAATATATTAATTATTTGAACTATGGCATTATTCAGTCTTCTATAACCAATGCTTTACTGATATACTTAATTTGTCAAAAAGTTTTATCAAATAAAGCTGTGATAATTTCAGACTATAAAAACATTTTACAATGTTCATGTTGATGTAAAAATTAAGGACTTATTTAATTTTCAAACAAAGAAAAAAAAATTGAGACAGCTAATATTGGCAAAATTCTTTTCAATAGCATCTAAACATTATTATAATAGGTTGCAAGTTTCTTTCAACATTTTGTTACTGCTTAATAAATTGAAAAAAAAAATCTGCACATTATTAGAGAATAATTAATTGTACTAATTAAAAATGCAGTGATAGGTACTACGCTATACAAACAAGGATCTGATATTACCAAGAAAATTTCATTGAGCAATAATTCTACATAAAAAATTAATAAAATGGTTTAAAATTTTGAAGACTCATTGTAGGAGTATTTAAAGACATGTTAGTTTTCTACACAGTTTGATTAATCAATTTTATCAAAAAATAATGCCTTAATTTGATTATAAAGATGATTTATAAAAGAAAAAAAAATTGCCAAGGATTATTAATTACTAAAAATTTACAAACTGCTATATAAGAGAATCAATATTTAATGCATTGGGAGAGTTTTTTTTAAAACAGAAATTCTTCTGAGTAATGTTTTGTCAGTTGCTGCTGATAATGCACCAATGGTGATAGGGTGTTATAGATTTATTTTTTCATATTTAAATTTTTTTTATGAATGTGTTCACAATACACACTGCAAGTCATTTAATTGTCAAAAATCTGAATGAATATCTACATATGTTATAATATGACATTAAAACAAACAATAAAATCATAAACAATTCAGTACATCAACAATTACTTAGAAAGCTTTGTATTGCAAACAGTCAAGAATTCAATCACTTGCTTCCTTGTACACATGTTTGTTATCAAAAGATGTCTGTTTGAATTGGATTTTACAATTCCTTTGACTCAGTATTAAAGGGCCTAGAAAATGAAGATGATCCTGTATTAAAATGCTTATTTAATAGACTTGTTTAATAGATTCAATTTAATAATCAAATATTCAGATCCAAAATAATGAACTGAATTTAATAAAAACAAAAACTGTTATTTTGACATTTATGACAAAATTTTTTCCGTACAACCAAAATTTAGGAAAAGAGGTTGGTCACACTTTGGAGGCGCTCCATTCTAACTTTAATGATGATTTGAAAATATTATTAAAATAAGTATAATTAATTGGATTTTAGGTTATTTTTCAATTCTAAATATTCAAAAATCTTCAAAATTACAAGAATTGACAGAAGTAACAACAAATTAAGAATTCACATGTAAAATCAAAGATAGGTACTTTTCTGGTTGCAAAAGCAGATATTTACATAGCATCTTGGATTATGGGATATGGTACAAGAATTTGTAATTGTATTTTCTTTATCATATTTAATAGGATGTAGATTCAATGTATTCACAAATCTGTTAACTGAAAAAACAAACTGACTACAAATAGCTAATTGCAATGATTTAACAATAACTGAACATTAATAAATTGATAGCAGTGTACCAGTTTAATCCTCTTCATTATAATTATTTTGACATTATTCATGATTTTTATTTTAATATTATCCTTCATTATTTTAATTTTCTGTGGGTAAAGTGAATATTCTAAACAAATAATTTTATAATTTCAAGCTTTAAGATGTCTTATTTACAAAATCAATTTTCTTTACTATGTTTTAGATATAGATAGAAATATTCATACATAAAACAATGCAAATTTGTCATTCTACCTTTTTGTTCATTCAATGTGACTGTTGAGTAATTTCTTTTCTGAAAAGGAATAGTAAGCCAAATAATTTTTTGAATCTCTGCTTTACATTATTTAAGTATTGTCATATGTTTTGCTCATACTTTCAAAACAGGCAAAACTCTCCATACAGTAGTGCCACTCAGTGCAAGCCAGAGTAATCAATGGATGCAGGAAGGTTTGTGCATAAAATCCCTATCTAGTGCATACTCATCCAATATCCCCAGACTAGTTTCTAGCTTAAGGCTTCCGTCAGTGAGGAGCCTTGGATCTGAGAGAATTGCACCTAGATCTTAGGATCTAATGCAAGCATAAGAAATGGTGATCATGTGATGTTTAGTAGTCTCATACTTTCACTAATCAATATTTTATTATAAACCATAAATTTGTTTATATATTATTTTTATTCAAAACTTACAAAAGGAATTGAAAGCAGACAATAATTTAAGTGTAATTAACTCAATGTTGCAGTTTTCTACTTTCATTTTTAATTCTGCATTAATATTGTCTTTTTTGCCTTTCTCCTCATATTCTTTCTTTCATTATATCTCTCTTAATAATCCTAGACATTTTAATATATGATTTAATCTTGCTCGGAGTTTGAGTGTGCAAAAAATCTACATTTCTAATAACTTACATTGACATTATAATCCAATTATTGATTACTACATATATTTTATATGATTGTGATATTGTGTCCAGATGGAGTTATAAATGATAAATAAATAATTTCTAGTTAAACAACACAGACATACAAATAACTATAAAGACATATTTTCAGTTATTAAAAAGTGGGTGGCTATGATAATGCACAATAACATTTCAAAGTAGCACCTTTATAAAAATCTAAAATAAATATATATATATACACTATAAATATAAACCATTTGCAAAGTCCTTTTGATGGAGAAAAAATACAAAAATTATAATATTCATCTATTTTACTTTAAATATGCTTGGATAAAAGAAATAAAAACAAGTATTTTATTTATCATAAAAATAATCAAAGAGCTTTACCACTTAAGAGTTTACAAGAAGTTTGAGCATCAAGAACTGGAATCAATCAAAGGAGCTTCAGACTGACACTCTATACAGCACTAAACTATGCAAGGCTATACTATACTTTTAAATTTAGTAAAAGTGTTATATCTAGAGCAAAAAAAATATCCAAGCAAATTCAGGATTTTCCACTACATATCTCAGTTGTATAAGTCAATTATTATATTTAAACTTTTTAAAAATCACTTATTTAAACAAGAAATTATTATATTTTAATGTAAGCTATAAGCTTTAAACTTAATTTTAGGATTATTATTTCTATTCTTATGATATATAACATACACTACAAATAACTTAACCTGATTCTTTTTTTTTTATCTCATACATATTTTATATATACTTTAAAAGCCTTTATTAGAATATATTTAGCAAAAACAAATATAATAGTTGATATTTAAATGTCAAAGATATTTTACATAGAAATTTTTTTTGATTTCATGTGTTTTTTTAAATTCAATATCACACACTCCTCAATTCAAACTTCTTTATATTGAAACTATCCATTACTTTAAAATTCAGATTGTTTTATCTTATTATATATGCATTTCACAAGCAATATTTACCCATAAAGAAAGTTAGAAGCATTAAACATCTAGATATCTTATGCTTGTGTTGATAGTTTGATAATTTTTCACTATATCATTTTTATTTCTGTACATTTTCAATATATTGTGGAGAAATAACTATCATTGCACTAAAATTTTTTATCAGAGCATATATTATCTCAAAATGCATTATATCTCGGTTATTTAATATGTAGTTGTATTAGAAACAATAGCTATATTAATCTTTAATTAAATTTTAACTTATATCTGGGCTAAAATGGACATTTAAAAAGTATATTCAATATATTACATATGTAACTAAATATTTTTCTCTTCCTCACAATAATGCCATCTAGTGGAATATCTAGTAATCAATTGATTCTAGAAGGTTGTACACCATAATCCCTATCCTGTGTTTGTCTGTCTAATATTCCCAGATTAATTTCTAGCTTATGGCTTTTATCAATGAGAAGCTTTAATCTGGGAACAATGCACTTGAATCTTCATAACTAATGCACCATCCCTCCAGACCCATAGTCACATGGGAAAAAGAAGAGGATGAAGTTAAATTAATAATATACTGTGACTGTAGTTAATAAAATATGGATATTAATGTTTAATTATATTAAATATATATAAGTGGGATAAAATGATTTAGTAATCCCTAGCATAATAAATTATTTGCATTAATTATTAATATATTTATTTAAAAACATTCTCAAGTAAGTGAGTACAAAAATTTTGGACTAGCTGTTTGAGGGTTGGACTTTTATATATTTATTCACAGAAGGCATAGCTGAAATTTTTTTAATGTTTGGAGATTTGATATTTAATTTCAGCTAGCAATATGTACTGGATTCATATATATACACACATTTACATTTATTTAATATTATGCATTTATATGAGGTTATAGTGATTTTAAATAAAAAAATAATACCCAGAAAATTGCACCTAATTACAATAATTATGAGTTTGAATGAAAATTTGTGATGATGGTATTTTAATTGTAATTATATATTGGGCTATTTCTGGTTTTTATTATTAAATTGTTAATTAAATGTTTTTAGAAAAATTCAAACTTCATTTAAATTCTTGAAATACATTCAACTATTAGTAATACCACCCAGGTTAGCATATAACACAACATTTTGAGTGGTATTATTTTGATTTCTTCTTCAGGAATTGTTAGCCTGAGCAGTGACTGTACTAGCATGGGAAATGAACTAGAGGATCTTTAGATTCTGTCAAACACAACAATCAACAAAAACTTCATGTATTTATTTTAGAGGTTTTTCTGACCCTTTGTTTTTGAAGGCAAGACTAATATCTGGTCTTCCAAAAATTATAAATTATCATAGTAGGTTGATTTATGTTGTTATTTACCATGTCATGAAAAAACAACATCATAAATTACTCATTAACCTTGCTTTCAAGAAAAAATGAATAAGTCAGAATGCTCATTGATAAGTATAAAAAATTCATATTGGCTGTTACCTTTGAGAGAATTACCGTAAATTAAATATTCATAAACCAAAGTATTCTTGGTAGAACTTCCATTATAGTAACGTTATTGGCTAGGCTAGCAATATCTGAGAAGAATATCACTTGATGAATTTGAAAAGTTTACATTTTTCTAAAACATCTAATAAAAAATAGAAGTTGATGTAAATAGTCCAACATATAATGTCAGCAATATATATATTTTATCATTTGTGCAACATTTTACAATGATTTTTACATTTCTGGTGACTTCTAATTTGTTCCAGGCAAAATGTCCATATAATGCTAATGTTCTAAAATATGTATGTTTTTACTCATGAAAATCTGCATTTTAATATATATATATTTCAACCAATTCAAATTATTAGTTTCACTTTTCAAAGGTTTCTTATTTCTAGATATTACTATAATTTAATATCTCAAATTATAAAAAATAATTGTCAATTAATTGAGACTTTTAAGATAATTATGCCAATGTCTAGAGATCAGTGAGTCTTGACAGATGAAACTGACTATTTGAATTGTTTTGTAATTTATCTATATCTAATGAAATAATAATGTTGGTACATTAAAGAAGTGTAGAGATTCAAAGCCATATGAGGGGGGAGGTGTTGAGGGAAAGCCAGTAAATATTACAAATAATTATAAAAAACAAACCAATTAGAGATATAAATCTTAACAAAACATTTATTCATAACATTATGATATTGATTACATTTCTTCTATCAATCAACAGCATAAAAGCTTTTTAAATATTGTCTCAGTCACCAGCATACCATCTTTCAACTTCATCAGCAAATAATATTTCTTAGTACAATAAATAAATAAATTGAGTGTTTTGTTCTCAAAAAATGTCCAACAGCATACTGCTGTTCGGTATAGAAGCTATTAAAAGCTTCTTAAAGCAGCCACTTAACATTGGTCATCTAGACTGTGCTATGATGTATCCATACATTTAATAAATTGATTATATTTGTTATACTTGTCATGCTATTCTATTTTTATTTGTATCTATAATCCCATGTCAGCTATTTATTAACTGTTGCAATTATTTTAATTATGTATCGCTTTTAATATTAATTGTCACAGATTATTCCAAATTTATATTCAAGTAAAAATATTTAAATAACTCATTTTAGGTTTAAATAATGGAATCTACACAATTATAAAAATCGAAATCTATACTTACTCCTTTATATTCTTTTTCTATTTCACCAATGTCTTCATATGCTTTTGGATATCCTATTCTTTCAATCATTTTATCTAACTTAAAATAAAAATAATTATAAAAAATATAAATTTACTCATAATTTTTACATAAAAATCGATATATATATAAATATATAAATTAATTAATCAATATTAAAAATGTAACATTAATAGAATCATATTTTTCTAGAATTTAATGAAGGAACTTAACATCTTTTTTTTTTTTTTTTGTATTTAATCCAGAACAAAAAAGTATAATAGTAAAATGGGAAAGAAATACATTGTATACTTTTGAAATAATTATACTGAATATTATTTACAGATTTATTCTTCATTGAGTTTAGGATGAGATAATTAAAAAAAAGCCCAGGATTATAAATTGCAATATTAAAGAAAGAGCCCTTTAGTATCATGATTAGAAAACTTGCTTGCTCTATTCTTGGTCAAGAATTAAAACAAGAACAAAAAATTCTCATCAATCAGCAGGAGACTGTCCTATTTGTGTCAAATAAAATACCACACAACTTAACCCTAATTATTTTTTAACACTTGCATTAGAAGCGGTAAGTTATTTTATTTATACCACTTCAGAGACATCTATTGTAAGTTTGAGAATCAGCAAACTCAACCCAGTATTGCAATATCTAAATCTCCAAACTATTAGGCTGGTAGACTAATTTCTGACTATTGGGATACAGTTCTCTCATTTCACCTTCACTGATTACTTAAGCTTGTAATACATAATTCTGGGATAAGGTAAATAACATTATTTACTACTACTAAGAGAACACTTATGGAGCAATATCATCTTCACTGTTCCTTTGGAAAGTAATGCTGAAGAAGCTTATATATGAGTAGATTATTTAAAATGTTTTACAGTTTTACTAATAAATAATAATTATATTAAAAAATCCATTAAGCAATACATGATATATGGCTTGCAAGAAATAGTTTAATTTTTTATAATGTATTTATTTTATTATAATTTGTTAATTAGTTTCTATTTAAAATATTATAAAATTTCAAAAAAAAAAAAAAATGAAAATCAAAAACAGAAATAGAGAGTGGTAAAAAAAATACTAAAATATTGAGCATATAATAATTTTTATATTTGTGTTCTTAAATTATTTTGTATTTAGACCATTATTGTTTTATTATCCATATAATTGTATAAATAAATTTTACATTTATTTATTTGTTTTGCTTACATAAATCCATATATTATCTGCTAAAAGATTTAGATTTTAAATAACCCACTATAAAAGAAATCTCCTTATAATCTCAAAACAAAGCAAAACTCTCCATATAGTAGTGCCATCTTGTGCTAACAAGAGCAATCAATGGATGCCAGAATGCTCGTACATAAAATCCCTATCTAGTGCCTACTCATCCAATATCCCCAGACTGGTTTCTGGCTTGTGGCCTTCATCAGTGAGGAGCCTTGGATCTGAGAGCACTGCACCTAGATCATGTGATGTTTAGTGGTTTAACTCTATAATCTATTTACAGAAAGATAGCAAAGGAGAAAATAATAGTTACCAGATAGTGAGGATTTACACTTTTCTTTTCTTGTTTACTTTCAATCTAGGAATAGCTAAATATCCATTTACCAAACAGTTATTAGAGATGATTGACTTGGTTGGTTAGATGAATGTTAGTTAAAAGACAAATCTTGATTCTGCTTGGACTCGAGTCTTAGTCATGAGTGTAGTAGGCAGAAGTACTAATCATTACAACCTAGAGGTTTAGATTACTCAAAATGAATAAACTTTGAGTTTTTAAGAAAGCCAAAGTCAACGGATAAGCTAATGTGATCATTCTGCTTAAGATTCATTTATTGGATAAAAGAAAAACTATCCTCGTCATCAATATTTTATTAATTATAAGAATATATATACTGTGCATATATTAATATATTTATTCATTTGATAATCTTTTGGAATAGGCCCTTTTTTAAACAAATAGTTTATTGTTTGGCAATTCATAAGAAATTTGAATACCGGAAGTGACAAAGCTGGAAGATGATGCATAGACTTTGAGTTTCAGAGTCTGCTACTCTATGATTTCTATAAATCATGAAGGGCAAAACAATCAATTTAATGCTCAGAGTTCATATGAAGTTTAAGCAATAGAAGTGATAGAGATGAACCTTACTCCTTGAGGTGAGTTCTAGAGACTTCCATTCTCCCACTGCACCAAACTAGTGCAGTGGGCTCTGATAGCAAGCAATAAAAAGTGCATGATTATTATCATGGGGCAAAGGAATGAGAAGTACAATAATTTTATATAAAGTTCTAATTTAATTCTAACACAATTATGAATTTAAAACTTTCCATAAAAGAGAAAAGCAGAAAGTATCAAACTCTGATTAAAAATGATGGGAAAAGGAAATAGATAGATTGGTTGGAGAAAAAAAAATAGAGAAATAGAAAATTGAATATGAATAATAAAAACAGTTTAGAGTTTTGTGATCATACTAGAAGGGCTTATTATAGAAAATTTTGATATCCAGAAAAAGAGGCAAAAATTGATAAGAGCTTGTACATTGTAATTAATGTGGAAATGGGAAGGAGAGTGTTGAAGAATTGTTTTTAGAATTTAACATGTTGAAAAAGAATCAGGAAAAATTACATAAAATTGGGGAAAAACATAAAGATAAAAAAAGTATAAGAGGTAGAGATTTTCTGTTGTTTTTTTTAATTTTTATTTACGTCATTACATAAAAAGCAGAAAATTGAAAACAGATTATTAATGAATTAACACAAATGCTTTTATTAAAATGGGATAAGAGAAACAAAAGAATTGCATCAGTGTGAGAAAAATAATTTGGGGATTAAAAGCATGCAATTGAAAATAAAAATTGATAGATTTTTTCATGTTATGTTTTCAAAATGTAATATAGTTTAACTTGGCTAACAATTATTCTGGATCTATGGTCTATGGACTGTGCACAGAAACTTCTTATTGCATTTAAGAAAAAGCATTTATATCAAATCTGAATTCCACTTACAGTGACTACTATAATGTACTTACAATTAGCTTAAATGCAATTTTAAAATTATTTTACACAACTTTTTCCAATTAAATATAAAACATTATTCCACATACATCATGGATGTTTAACAGTAGATAAAAGAAAAAAGACAATATTTTTTTTCTATTATCTGGAAACATTCTTTTTTGTATTTTAATTTCTGATTTATTTTAAAATTTATTTTTTCATACATAAAGTTAAGGCAATTAGAAAAAAAAACCCAAAACATTCTCCTGAGAGTGTTCATTGCTTAAATAAAAATTATGACTTTTTTAAAAGTTTTTTGAAAAATTTACTCACTTCATCTTCAATTTCACTCTTTTATATAGAAATTTACTTCCCCCCCCCCACCCGAAACATTTCTTTCATTTAGGGAAATAATATTTGGCTATCTAGAATTATAGAAATCAAATTATATTACACACACACACACACACAAACACACACACACGCATATATATATATATTGCTTATAATAAATATTTTCCATATATGTAGTTAGAGGGATTTGAGGAATTGCTATCTTAATATAAACTGAGCATTGATTATAGATATGTGTGAAAGATTATGATTTGGCCCAACTGATGAGTGCTGGTTCTGTACAAATTACATAGATTGGGGATCATGTATATTTTTCATATGTATGAGGTAATGTGTATTGTTTGCTTGAGATGGATTGGAGAATGAATAGAGTGAAAAATCCTGAGTTCAAATCTCTCTAATTATTTACACCTATTACATTGAGATTTATACCCCAACTTTGATGTATTAAGTAAATGAAATATTCGCAACCCAAAGCACATGATAAAACTTTTTTAAAAAAAAATCCTTCCTTTCTTTTTACCTCAATTTATGTATAGAGGTTAATTTTAAGCACTTTGGAGAGAAATCATGAAAATTTTAAATCAATCAAATCATTTTATTAAAGCTATATTTCAAATTGCTTTATAGTATTTTAATTGATATTTGTGAACTTTTTCAATTTACAGCTTGTCAATACTAAATCAAATAACAAAATGCATGATTATTGACAAGGGTAAATTGAAAAAAATAGTGAATTTCAGTTAAAATAATATAAAGCAATGTGAAATATAGTTTTAATAAAGTAATATGATTGATTTAAAATCTTTATGCATTCTCTTCAAGCTTAAGATTAGCATTTATATATAAAATAAGGCAAAGAGAAAAGACAGTCCAATCTTTTCACTAAAGATTTTTTATCTCGTGCTTTGGATTGAAAATATTTCATTTATTTAATAGATCAGTATTGGAGTATTAATTTCAATGTATTATATAATAACTGCTGAGAAATTCATATATATATATTATAAAGATTGTCCTGAATAATTATAAAAGTAGATGTGAAAATAAAATAAATCAAATTATTTATCAGAATTGTTTTTTATATAACAAAGCAAAAAAATAAGAATTATTTTTTAAAACTTTATAATAAGCATTTAAACAATAAATATGTAATCAAAACATTCACTAAGCGAACATATCTAACATTAAATAGATAATTTAAATAATAAATACTATTATAAATAATGAGTCACCTAAAGAACTACAGAAGGAGGTATAAGAATAAATGAATCTAATTATATATATATATGATTTTGATCCAAAAAAGCAAAAAACAAAACAGAATAAAACAAACTACAAGTTGTAGAAATATTGGACCAGTCTCATTTTAAAGTAAAACTCATTATACTTTTTTTTTACAAATATTAGTAAATGACATTTGTAACATGGTACGCTATTATGACTACCTGAAGCTTTCAAGAATCTATCTACTGTATGCTGTTATATTCACAATCCCAGACTAACTTCTGACTTTTGCCTTTGTCAATGATTTCTATGGATTGCAAGCTGAAAATAATGCATTTATATATCTTGCAGCTATCGTTAATTTTTTAAATTATCAAGCTAATAACCTGAAATTGAAAAAAAAAAAATCATGAGATTTTTTTCTTGCCACGACTATCTAAGTTTGCCTTCATTCTCTTAATTGTCACAAATCCACATAAAAAATTTGATATCACATAATTATTTTGAAAATTCAACATTATGGATGCATTTACAAATATATTTGAAGAAATCAAGTTGAGTTGAAATGCCTATGGAAAAGGCTGAATCATTGTAAAATATTATGCACTAATTTATGGCCAATGGAAAATGGTAAGCAAGGCATGAGGGTAATGATAAAGGAGAGGCATGGAAATAGTGCAGAATTAGGAATACATTAATTTTTCTTCTGTTATGAATATTACTTATGACTTGATTTATTATTTTGACAAAATAAGAAAATATAAATATATTAAAATAAATAATCACTTCTTGAAATATGATTTGTCAATTATAATTTATTATGGTTGTTTTTTTCTTATATTCTCAGTTATGTCTTCTTATGCTGGGTTTATCCATATTTCAAATCATGTTGCTATATGATACACAAATGAACAGTTCATTTTACTATTAATATCCATGTTATTCATATATTGTGATGGTTATTTGTATTTATAAAATAACAATAAGTATAACATCAAAAACTTTTATTGGCTTATTATAAAAATAATATATTAAATTTATCATATCAAACAAAATTTTAAAAAAAATCCAAGATGTCTCCCTGTATTTTTATAGCATTTAAAATTCTTGTAGTAATTTTGATTTAGTTTTATAAACACGCACATAAAAAAAATAAAAAGGGCAATATACTAATAAATGCATAATATTGTATATATGTGGATAAATTAGTTAAAATAGAATCAGCTAAATTAATATTTATATTAGTGTACACGTAATGGTAAAGTTAAATAGTGAGAAACTTTTAATGTAATAATTAAATATGTTGGTGCATGTATAAATGTTCATGTTTCTCTGATATATTTAAATATGAAGAAATACCATTTTAAAATATTTAGGTAAAGTTATTTTAAATCTAAAATAAAATCTCAATTATTGTTAGAATGGTAAATAAAATAAAAATCATTTATCTTAATATCTATGACAAAAATATTTGTTTTAACATTGTGATTTCTACATTTAATTTTATTAAAGTATAATATTTTATTTAAATATGTTTTAAAATGTTGTGTGCATACTTCTCAATTATCCTATTGAATAAATAAAACATTTTAAAAATATTCATGACAAAATGTGTGAACAAAATGAAATTTAAAGATGTTATTGAAATGGAAAATTTTGAAAGTCATCTGGTGCTACAGATTAAAGCAAATAAATATTAAAAAAACTATTAGCTAAATATCTGCATTTGAATATTTGTTTTAAATCAGTTTTAAAATAAATGAAATTACTTTTTGTAAACAATTAAGTAAGAAATGGCTAAAACTGGAAAATTATATTTCTCAGAAAATTTCTAATTTATTCCCTTGCATCTTTAAAAATGAAAAAAACAACAACATGATTTTATTAAAGTTTACCATGTTAATGGGTTGATTCAAAAGATAAATTTTCATCACCATTTTATATTGTTCTACCAAGAATTATTTTTTTCACATCTCTGTGATTTTACAATTAAAGCACTCTTTTTTTTTTTTTTTAAAAAAAAAACATTTATATATATATGATAAATTAATTTTTTTTTTTGAAAATAAACTGTGTATTATTTTGCATTACAATCCGATATTTTGACAGACTAGCATCTACCATTATCAAGGTTAACTTTTGAAAGAAAAATTGTTAGATCTCAAACAATAACATGACTCAGTGCAAGATGAGAAATGAGATTCAACTTGAAGTAGTTCAGCATTCACAATATGAGGCTTATTAAAATGTTTATTTCCCTCAGTTTTTTCACCTATTAATTTTAAGTTAATATTAGATAAAATGAGAGGTTTCCACATAGCTGGAATATGTTGTGCTTCATCAGCCCTATTTAAACCAGTAGGTCTCTTTAATATTTCAACTGACTCTCTCATGGTTCTTAAATCATATCTTTCCAAATTAGCAAGTATTTTTGTATTGTCAAAATCAGGTTTGTGACTAATTTCTAAAAAATGGGAAATAAAAACTGATGTGCTAATTTTTTGATTAAAAGCATTTCTATGTTCCTTAATTCTGACATTTACTTGTCTATTAGACTGACCCACATAGCTTCTTGAGCACTGCAAACAGCACTGCAAACATGTTTGCAGTGCTCAAGCAGCTATGTGGATCAGTCTAATAGATGAATAAATGTCAGAATTAAGGAACATGTTTGCAGTGCTCAAGAAGCTATCTCGGTCAGTCTAATAGATGAATAAATGTCAGAATTAAGTAGCATAGAAATGCTTTTAATCAAAAAATTAGCATATCAGTTTTTACTTTCCATTTTTTAGAAATTAGTCACAAACCTGATTTTGACAATACAAAAATAATTACTAATTTGGAAAGATATGATTTAAGAACCATGAGAGAGTCAATTAAAATATTAAAGAGACCTACTGGTTTAAATAGGGCTGATGAAGCACAACATATTCCAACTATGTGGAAACCTCTCATTTTATCTATTATTAATTTAAAATTAATAGGTGAAAAAACTGAGGGAAATAAAAATTTTGATAAGCCTCATATTGTGAATGCTGAACTACTTCAAGTTGAATCTCATTTCTCATCTCACACTGAGTCACATTATTGTTTAAGATCTAATGATTTTTCTTTCAAAAATTAATCTTGATAATGGCAATTGCTAGTCCATCAAAATATCGGATTGTAATGCAAAATAATACATGGTTTATCTCCCCCCCCAAAAAAAATATTAATTTATATATATATTGTACTGCTGATGAATATGTGGTTTGAGAACACACATGTTTTGCATTACATTGAAATCATTTGTTAGTAAATAATCAAATTAATTTTAAAAGAAATAATTAAGTTTTAATAAACAAGAAATATAAGTTATAAAATGTTAAAGAGTTTTGCTTTAAAATGCAACTCACCAAAAAATAAAATGTTTGCCATTTTGTCATTTAGAAAAAAATAAGAACTTTTAATATTTAAATAGCAAATAGGAAGGTGGGGGGAGATTAACTATAAGTAAGAAGTTAAAACTATCTCTCTTTTTATAAATTTAAAAAAAGAAAATGTAAAAATGAAAATTGAACTAAAATATGATATGTAAAAAGAAAGCTTTTAAACTTTAACCCACTTAAAGATTGCTTGACTGATAAATAAAATAAAAGAAATAATAACTCTCATTACATTAATTAAACAGACAAAGGAAAAGGATTCAGCACTGTATCTTATCAGAACTTTAGACTAATCTAAACAAGAATTTAGATTAAAACATAAACATAACAGAAAATTAATTAAGAAAATATCAATTAATTAAATCATATCAGAGAATGATGACTAGAAAACAATATGGAAGAAGCGTTTAAAAGGACCGAGGGATTCATTCACTTATTATTATTATAACACTTATTATTATTTTATTATATAACCTATATTCATTATTATTGCTATCATATAAGAACTTTCAAAAAAGAGAAGATGGCTATTAACATCTACAGCATACAGACATATATACTTATATTCAATAAAGAGTAACCAAGCAGCATGCAGTGCTAGACAGTAACCAAATTATGTGGCCAATCTTAATCCTGGTCATATAGAACAGCAGCTGTTCTTCATCTAGAATTCATGTCCACCTTATGATCTGAAAATTCATAAAATATCTCTCTCCATCAAAACATGGAAAATCAGAAAGAACCCAAAGCATTGATGGAAAAGAAAGGGCATTGGATGAGAGAGTCTGAGCTTTGGAAATTCCCCAAGGTCTGATTACTAGTCATTAGAAGGGAGGGGGCTGGGATGTGGGTGCTGTGGGGGTTAGTATGGGTTTTCACTTTCTTATCTTCTGGATGGTGGGGATGATGTGATTCTTGGTAGCTGTGATCTATCTAGTTGCCATTAAGGTCAGAGGTTACTTAGTAAACTATGAGAGAAGCTATGAATGGCAAGATATATGCATATACAATTCAAGGCAAGTTCTGCATTGTATATCATAGTTTGAATCTTGTATATCACTACATATAACATGTAAATTCAAAGATTAATATTATGTTAATAAATCATATTTTGAAAAAAAAAAGATGATTGTAAACCCTTATCACATATGTAATCTCCTGTATCAAATTGTATCTAAAAACTCATGTTTTTCACATGCAACTTATGTAACACATGAACAATAAGACAGTCATGAAAACTATAAACCTTCCTACCAAATAGGCCCAATTTATATACAATCATATTAATCTAACACCAATTCCAAACTCCATATATGTTTTCCTCATACTATCATGTTCTTCCATGCATTTTTCTCAAGATCCCATTTAAAAATTCTATGTAAACCTAATTTGACACATATATCTTATTATGTAATGATCATTCTTCTTTCAATTACTGTAAGTCATCCCCCCCTCCTTCACATGCAAGATTGTAAACCATTACCACATATGTAATATCATGTATTAACTTATGTCTAAGACCTTATGTTTTCATATATAACTCATTTATCCCTTTTTGAGTCTTGATAAAGTTTACCTTTAAAACATAATAATAATATTAATAAAAACAATGAAAAATCTGATAAGTAATCTAAAATACAAATAAATCATTATAATTTGTAATACAAATATCAGACATATTTCATAGTTTGAGAAACTAAACTATACATTAACAGTATTTAAGTTATAATTTACACATACACATATATAAATATATGTACAATATATTGTAATAACAAATAAATGTATAGATATGCAGACACGTGCACATTTTATAGTGGAAAATATTTCAATCATTAACAAATAATTCATCATTCAAATACAAATGATTCAATGTTAAATATATATATATGTGCACATACATGTGTATTCTAACAAAATATTTCAACCATTAATAAGTTAATACATATTTTATTTTAACTAACTATAAATGATTAAATACGCTAAGCATATGTGTAATAAATATGCAATTTGTTCTAATATAAATAATTTCCAATTCTTAATTCATAATTTGCATTTAAAACTATATTTAATAATATATTGTTTCTTTTAAAATCTGCATTTCATCTATCATTCAAGAAAGAAAAACACATCACGTAATTTTATTATATTATTTAACCTTAGAATAAGTCTTTCATAAATGATAATGAAATTGGAAGAAAAAATTTAGATTTCTACTATATGGAGACTTTTAATTCTTGATCAGAAGTTTCACTGGTCAGTTATTTTTTCTTGCTGAGTATTTTTTTCTCATTACTTGCTAGATAATTTATTCAATAACTGTTTACTTTTGAATCGCTATAGTGGATAATGCTTTAATAAAGAATAATTAATTTTTTTTTCTTGGACAGTATCCAGAAATAAATTTTCATTGATTTGCAAAGATAGATAAATATATGAACACTATTTACTTACTAGCCAATTATTTCTGTTTGTACTCCATAAATTAATAAAATAGATTACAAGCATGTTCACTATATATACAATTGAGAATAGACTTCTTTCACCTGTGTTTCAATGCACATATAAAGTAGCATATGAATATATGCTACTTTATATATTTCTTGATTTCAACTAACCAAGAGAACAAAGCTAAAATTAAAAGTGGTCTTAGTACAGTAGATCATATCCAAGTATTGAGAGAAGTTATAGAAAGGACAAATGAATATGAGTTGCCATTATGTTTTGGATTTGTAGTTTATGAAAAGGCATTTGATTCTATAAGCATTTCGTCAGTGATTGCTATTTAGCGTGGTTGAGGAAAGCACATATGATAACATTATATTCTATCTGAAACATATATGTAGGATGAGAGAATAGTTTTTATTTTTATTTTATATAACTTTATCAATATTTAAGACATATACTGCAAGGGTGCTAAACTTGTTCTGATAATATATTCTGTGCATATGTAAACCATCTATGTTTAACAATTGAGGAAGGTTATGAAGATAAGTGAAAGACTTCTAAATTTTTATAGTTGTTATTATTACTATTTAGCATTAATACTTAAAAGTTATATTTATTATTACTATAAATATATATATATCATACCTTTTCTTTTCCAAATTTTTTAGTCTCAGAATCCATCCAGTCAAGATCCTGTAATATTTGGGCAAAGGATTTTCTCAGATCTTGTATCATGGAATCTGCCTTTGAAAAGAATGGAACATTATGCATGTAATGTTATTTACAAAAATATTTACCAATCATAGACCAAAAATTCAAATGATCAAACAAAAATCATAGTTGATGCTTTTTCTTCTATGATCACATGATTTATTATATTCTTATGAATACTATTGTTATCTAAAAATGTTAAATATTACATTTTCACATTGAGTTCAATTCTAAAGCTCTCATTTATGCACATTATACACTATGTGTGTCATTCATTATAAAGCTCATCTTTTAATATCTTATACGCTTCTTCTTTCAATATTTCTCTTTTTTTAATAGTTTTGGTAAAACTAATATTTCAATAGTTGTCAGAGAACTTTAATTATTTTTTCCTTTATAGTTTTAAAAGGCATCCTTCTGATACTATTTACTTTAATTTCTTTTGCATTTATAGTTTTTGCAATCCATGATGTTTCTATAATATTAAGCATTCACATTTCAAAAATTTGTAGTTTGGTATGATCATTGAATGTTAAGACTACAGCTCAGCACAACAGTATAAATCATACATAACACTCTTCTAGTATTAAGATTAATATTTTTCCATTCATAAAAACAATTGTCACAACTTTATCTTTCTTATTGCATTGCCAAATCCATATTATATTAATATCATTTATATTCTTCATCATTTTTTACAATGCTTTTTTACAACTCACTATTGATAGTTTCAAATGCTCCAGCAATCTTTTTAAGAACTTCTATTTGTATTTCCAAATCTTAACTTTTATTTGTATTTCCAAAACTTAAGATATGGAAATACAAATAGAAGTTCTGAAAAAGATTGCTGGGGTAATCAAAACTGTCAATAGTGGTTGTAAAAAAACATTGTAAATAGTAGTAAAGAATATAGATGATATTAATATTAACAATTCTCATACTAAAAAAAAAAAGACCATGTCATTTCACTTCTAATTATTTCTCTATAAACTCCTTCTCCCAAATACCAAATATTCTAAGTATGCCAGTATTTTCAATCTCAATGTTCAAATTATGTTACTTTTTTATATATATTAGTAATAGATCATATTAATCTATCTAACGCTAATATACTATTTTATTAAGTTTGATTTTTTAAAAATTATTTTCAATGAGAAAAAAGTATTGTATTATTTATATTTAATTCTTTTGAATTTATACCTTTCAATTTTTTTATTTTTTAACATACATAAATTAATCAGAATTGAAGATATAATAGCTGATTTATCTTCTTCTACAGCCTTAGGTAAGAAACAAAGTAATCAGAATAGTAGATGGCAGTGCAATCACTACCTGAAGATTTTTGGAAATTGATTGTAAAAATATTTTTTTCCATCTTATTAGAGAGCCATCTACCATAAGTCTGAGTAATTAATTATAATGCTAGGATATTCACATATTACAAAATATAGGATATCTATTTTTTAAATATCTTTTATTAAAACAAAGATTAAATTAATTAGGAAAATATTCAAACTCTTTCCTATCATTTTTATCCATTTTAAAATTGTAGATGTTCTCCATCATTGATCCATGCCTTTCAACAAAGATTCTTAAGAACAATTTTCTAAAGGGCATCAGTGCCGAGTTATTTCATGATATTTTTAATATGAAGTTTGCAAAAATAATACATTTTTGTATCCTTCAATAATTCATAAAAATAAAATCTAAAGATCACTTAAATAATCAATTTATTGAAAAATTTCTGATCAAGAAACATTGTTTTGCTAAGAAAACAGATTTTCATGATAAAATTATTATAAAAAAGCTTAAATTTACAATTAACACTACATATAAGCGAATAAAAATTTAAATAAGTAAAAGATTTTAAATACCCAAATTACTTATTGGTCTAGATCTAGAATTGAAGAAATATCATTGTTTTAATTCAAAATTTAAGATATTGAAAGTTTCACTTTTTTTTGGCCAAGTAGACAAAAGATAACAAAAGGAAATCATGAAACCCATTACTGCCTAGGGTCTACTGATAAACCAAAACTTATGTAATTGTGCATAAAGATAAATATTGCTATTATGCAAGAAAAAAAGATTGAGATAGAAATAATATTATATTGTGCACATGACCAGCCATAACTCTGTACAATCGATATAATACAGTGTTTTTATTACACTTTAAATATTGTAAGGGATTTCATTAATTTAAGACCTAGTTATAAATTTAAGATGATAAATACTAGATATAAAAAATGGAAATATATGACAAACTATCATAAATAATTATAATAAAGTGTTATTTCTTGCCCATAGTACTTTATTTGCTAATGCTTTTATTGTGAATTTGGAAAGTGAACTTAAATGTATCTATTATTGGGTAACAAAAAAAAGATAGATAGATAGATAGAATGATATATAGATAGATAGAGAACTGGATAGAGAGAGATAGAGAAATAGAGACAGAGAGAGAAAGATAGAGAGTCAGAGACAGAGAGAGAGTAGAGAGAGGGAGAAAGATATGCTTTATGTTAAAACCCACTGGCATGTTTGTGTGATTTATTATTTTTATAAACTTATAATATATTGACTGCAATAACTAAACATATGTAATCACTTGCACCATTCATAAACTCTTTGTAGATGTATTGTTAACTTTCCTAATTGGGTCTTCTCCATTTTCAGCTAGAGTTGTTGATGATTCTTTCAAAAATTCGGAATCCACATTTAGTCAACTGTTACATTTATTACATAATCAGTATTCTAGATGATTAGGTAGTGTGATAATACGAAAGACTTTGAAATTGATTTGTAATATCAAAGTAATGTTTCATCATAGTGTGTTTGAACTATTCCATTCCCATACAGTGATACAATTTTTTGGAACAACTATTTTTTTTAAGAATATTCTATAATTTCATATGATTGACTGAATAATATTTTAATATGAAATAAATTATATCTGGTACAATGAAAATTAATTTAGTAAAGAAATGTGAAAGATAGCATCATACCCAATTAAAGATGATTTTTAATTACTCATAAGTTGTATTGGGATTGAAAAATTAGATATTTAAAAAGTGCACAATTGTAATAATGGAATATTTTAAAATTATCATTTACTTTTTTAGTTTACTACATTATAATGTATTCTTTGCGCTAATGCTGTCTATTGTAAACTTATAATAAATAATGCTAGAGTAAAGAGCTTTTTTGTTTGCAATGATACTTACAGCATCTTTGGAATTTGACTGAAAAGCAACTTTTACATATAGCATTCCAGCTGCTAATCCTAAATTATTGTTAACAAAATTAACACATGTCCTCCATCTTGCTTCCTGAGCTGAAGTTCCTGACAAGACAGTATCATATTTTTGAGCAACAGCACGAAATTCTGAAGACAAATCCCCGATATAACGTTGAGAAAATCTCCACCCTAAGTAATTTGCAATAATTCTAAAATATAGAAATATTTAAATATTATAGTTTCTATTTCTGACAAAAAAAAAAAACAATTACTATTTTCTTACAATAAAAACATTTTTTTTTTTAGATTTATAAATATAAATAAAGAAAATAATTATATAAAATAAAATCACAAATCCTTATATAATGTGTATTTTCGTAATGCTTACTCACAACCCATAAAATTTACGGATTTAAAAATTATTCAAAGCTTCAGTAGAACAATATGATAAATTTATTTATGTTAAAATTAAAAATGATAATCATACATAAATAAAAAAATTAATTTTTAGTCAGAGAAAACTATAAATGATAATGATCAAATGCTACTATTTGGTCCTAGCATTGTTTGCCTATTTACTCGAGTTGCCTTCTAGTGTAGATTTTAATAAGCATTTTTATTATAATTGCTTTTTTATTGTAATCCTGTTTGAATACATATCCTTATATTTTAGTGCAGAAGTAAAGTACTAGATTCAATAAATAAAGATATCCGAATTGACGTATCACTTCCAGCAATCAAACATCATATAACCTCCCAAGTAACAAATAGTTTATTTATTTGAAGATATACTTTCTCATATCAAAATAAAACATCACATGATTATTTTAGCTTAATTTTAATTCCGTATATATATATATTCACTAGAATAAAACTACAAAAATTTTTAAAATGCCTATATAAAATTGAAGGTTAATATCTTTTGCTATAGACAGCTTATGGCATATTCCGCCATCTTGAGTAGCAATATGTCGTAAGCTGGCTATAGCAAAAGATATTAACCATCAATTTTATATAGGCATTTAAAATTTTTTTGTAGTTTTATTCTAGTGGATTTTTTTATTATACTTATATATATATAACAGAAATAATCAACCTCTATACTATTCTATTTTTTAATGACTATATAGGATACTAGTGGAAATCAAATAGCCAAACTAGTTTCTGATTTGGCCTTCATTACAGAAGCATATTTGGTATTGCATTAGAATCATGAATACATATTTATTTTACAGTAAATCATGATAACATCATTATAATGTAATATATATGCTCAACCATAGGCATGAAGAGAGAAATAATATGTAATAAAGTACTATGAGATAACATTTGAATAGGTGGAAAAATTTCTTAAACTCTACAATATAGTTCTAAATATTATAAAAATAATTTGAATGGTTTATTGCTCAAGAATTTATAAGAAGTTTGAGCCTTCAAGTAACCAAGTTGAAACCATGATTCAATCATCTCCAGAATCTGCTTCTCTACTACTGCACTAAACCATATAGAGTGATTCAAAAATATGCTATAATAAATTGGGCCATATGGATAAACATAATCAATGATATGCAAGTAGTATCACTTGATTAGAGCATCATACTGAGTAGATATCATAATAAGCATTCAGGACTGAGTTGTTTTTTTTAGAGTTATTTAACAACTCATTATCACTAACTATTAAATTATTATATATAATGGCATAATCAATGTATTGAAAACATAAAACTAAAGAAAATAATAAAATCACTAATTAGCTAACTATTTTTTAAAATTAAAAAATGAAATACTTCTTTTCATATGGTCATGTGTTGGACTAATTCCATTCTCTAGTTGCATTGCTAATCATTTTTAAAAAAAATTTAGACTCAATACTTTGTTAAATACTTTCAGCTGTTAGTAATAATATACAGATTAATATAGATCACAAAGTTTTGAATAGTACTATTTTCATGTCTTTTTACAAAAGTTGCTGACCATTGTCAGGTAACATAAATACTGGAAACGATAATCTTTTGGATTTGCGAATACTGAAATCAAGATGATGCTCTATAATATAGGGCTATTCAGTCAATAGCAATTTCTTCCTGATTTCAGTTCTTTTAAGGGCAAAGTTTCCAAAGATTGATTATCACATTAGATTGAATTGTAGAACAATTTAATCATAGTCATGTTTACAACTTTTTTTTTTTACATTTTCCTCTCTCCCAATGAGAAGAGAAAGAAATAATGCCATACAAAACATGTTCATTACTGCATTGCTGTTATTATTAACAGTAAAATGTATTTATAAAACCATAAAAGTTTGAATTTTTCTAAAAATATTTAACAATTAATCAAAAAGTGAAAATAATCTATCATATAATTACAAATAAAATACTATCACCTTTCTTCAGAAAATCATTTTATATTAATTTTCATTTTTATTTTTTCATTTTTTTGATTTGTTGTCACTAAACTGTATAACTTTAAAATGGAGTTATTAAAATAAATTGTTAAGATGACAAGTAATGGATGATCAAGTGTTATCATTTGGTCACAATATTCTATTACTCAACCAGTCTTTCACTATAAAACTTAAGACACACATATATATATATATATATATATACATCTTTGTATCAACATATATATATATATTCTGGTTCTATTTGGAGTGAGAAGTGCTTTTTGATAACAAAGTGACAAATCATATGACTCTCCTAGCTTATGTTTAATTTTTGCATTAATAGCACTAATCAATTCTATGTCAATGTAATTTAAAGTTGATTATGTAAGATGATTGTGCCAAACAGGTATCCAGACTAGCTTCTGATCATTGCATTTATCATTGAAAATGACATATCCATTAAAATATTCATCCTTATATCTAATAAAATAGTCAAGCTAATGGCATGAAAGTTTCAAAATTTGAATCTAGCCAACTTGCTTGTCTGCTTTCTTTATTAGAATATGAGCATACACAAACATCTTTATGTATTGTCCCATTGTTTTGTGATAAATATTTAATAATTTTAACTATTACCAAAAGGAATTATTGGGTTACACTACTTACCCTGTATTATGATTGAGAACAACATTATTCTGATCAAGGTTTATAAATATATTTATGTATTATTTGTTTTCTTAAACTTCTGTTACAATAGTTAATTTTCTCACAAGGAACATTAAGCACATATTATATTACAATCTTATAGTGTGTTGTTTGTAATGTTTGTTAGTTGGAATAGAAGAGTGACAAATGGGATGTATCAATTCCATTTGAATGAAAAAACTGATATTTGTTTTAAAATCTCATCAGCCATGTATTGATCTGTGAATGTTTAGATTTTGAATCCACTAGTCTATAGCTGCGTTTGACCACAGAGGGCATAACATTATTCAATGGTAAAAAAGAAAACAGAAAGTCTGTTAACTTGATTGTTAAATATTTTACTGATACATGACTCATTTTTCATCAATTGTAAAAATTATGTCTTAATGGAATTATGTTTTTAATAATAATCAAGGTATTAAGATTTTCATTGAAAATATCTTGAAAGTCTAACACATATTTTCTGACCAGTAATGGATACTAATTTACTCAATTATATGATGGATATCCAAACATAATCTTTATACACTTGAAATCATAAAGCTGTGTAATAAAAAAATAAGCTATGGGCTGATATTTCTTAATGTTTGATATCTCCTTCACTCTTTGTAAATTCTATGTTCACAATTGTGCTGTTTCCAATTGAAACATAATATAGAGACCTTTCAACTTACTGTTCTTATTGACTACATCAGAATGATTTTTTATTTGGGCATAAGTCTGCAATATTTTCAGCTGATATCATTTTGAATCTTGTAATATCAATGTTGAAAGTTTAATATTTTTCAGCATACATCACACTATATTTAGGTATGTTAACTATTCAATAATTTTTTATTATATATCACATTTGCTCTTATTGTTTTGTGTAGTTTATCACAGTAATAGAGTGATGAACACTAAAATAATTTGACTAATTGAATGGAATTGTTACATTCAATTTATTGATAGGATGCTTAATTGTTGCATGATTTCTAAACAACTAATTATATTATTATTATTATTAATATTAAAAGTTGTTACGATTACACCCATTTATAAAAATGGAATTAAAACTAATAATAATTTCAGACGTACAGATATTATTCTTTCTATATTTAAAACAATAGATAAATATTTATATAACACTATCAAAGATTATTCATTTTAAAAACATTCTTCTCTAAATCACAATATAGGTTTTTGGAAGGTAAGAATTCTCTTAGAGGACTTTGCTAATACCATAAATCTTGCTGTAAATGATAAAAAATACACTTATTTTATCTTTGTGGATTTTTAAAAAGCTTTTGATTGTATTGAACATTAATTACTTTTCTTATGTCTAGAAAAATATGAAATTTATGGCACGATGTTGAGCTTACTGACAGATAATATATTACTAAAATTAATGGAGCTTTGAGTGGTAAATGTTTAGTTGAATATGGAGTTCCTCAGGGTTCTATTTTGAATCCTTTATTATTTTTAATCTATGTCAATGATATTAGTGAAATCTGTAATAAAAGATAATTTACCAGTATGCAGATGATACTATTTTAATTAGTATAAACTCAAAACTAGAAGTTGCTTTCAAAAGTCTTCAAAGTAACTATAATATTGTTATTCTGCTAAAAAAATATTAATAAAATAAGAAAAAAAAAAGCTAATATCCTCACTCATTTAAAAAAGAAAGTTTTGATATTTTCACCCACTCCAACACTTGCATTACTACTCATCATTTTCAGTGTAATGACTCTTGATAATAAAATGTGATGGTCACATCACATTAATCAACTTTTACAAAAGTTAATGTTTTATAGATTAACTTTTTTTCTCCTATACAATGTATTGATAATAATTTATAGGGCATTATGTGAGTTTCTGTTATGATATGGAATTATACTATATGGCTTTTCAAATATATTAAATTTAAATGGTTGATGACATTCCAAAGTAATATTATAAGCTTAATATAGAGTACATCACATACTGAAAATACAAATAGAGATTTATTTGATTTTGATAAACTTTTTCAGATTGTTGTTATTAAGAGACATTATTTTAATAATTCGTTTAAGAACTATACAATATCTAATTATAATAATTCCCTTAGATATAAACATATTTCATTTAGATATAGAAGTAAATTAAAAATTGTATATATTCCAAGAATATTTAGTACACCTTAGATGTTGAGATTGTTAAAAAAACTAAAAAAGTATCTTTCATATGTTTAAAATTTATAATAGTGGTTTTATTTTATATTCTATTCATTATTTTTCATATGTATACAATTTATGATTTTGATTTTATTTTATATTATATTTTTTTATTGTTTTTAAAAATACTATTGTTATTTTTTTATTATTATGTATTCTTTATTATACGATTACATCAATTAATTTTATATAATAATTATATAATATTTGTAAAAACCTATGAAAAGCATTTACTTTGCTTATTAGGTTTCTTTTTTTAGATGCAATCAAAATAAAATAAATGAATAAAAGAAAATGAATAAATAAAACTTTTTATTATT